>JAVTVY010008057.1:0-49391 GCA_036873755.1 Hanleya hanleyi
GTTAAATGCCTTGTACGCTAGAATCCCTCCAAGCTTTTATCGATTGGAGTATTTAACTGTATTAAATTGCGAATACGATTTAAGCCCAGCTGGGTAGTGCTTAATGCACATGTTTAGCCAGCATGACTTCCACTGGAAAATGCGTAAATCAGTTGCGGGATGAGAAATATGAAATCGAAACACTAAACTCATCAGTATATATTACATACGTTTATTAAAAGAACCTCCATTAACATAGGTAGGTCATGCATATATAACATATATGTGTTTAAGCCACGATGGGCGATGGTCATATATGTCGGGTCATAACAGCACTGGTATAAGTATTTCGGCGTATAGAAAAAACGGCTGTGCGCAATTTATCGTAATGGAAGTTTGTTTTAAAGTAAAACAAGTGTTTTGAAGTGAATTTGTAAATAAGCATGGCTTCGCTTCCCATGTTGTCCACCATTTCCAATATAAGCCGACCCATATCGGGTCGGCTTATATTGGAAATGGTGGACAACATGGGAAGCGAAGCCATGCTTATTTACAAATTCATGAACAATAGAAGCGAGGCATATATTGTTAGGCATTGGCAGAATAAACTCACCGATATGTATAGTTTAACAAAAACTTTGTGTTAGCGTCAAAGAGATATGAGATAAAGGCAGGCCGCGGATTATGATTATGGTGTGTTAAAAGGGGTCGTTTCCGGACAGGATGGTAACCATTACTTGATCAAGTAATAATTTGTGACGATAATCGCACAATTGTTAATGGGTAACATGCACAACAAGCTGTCAAGATTATCACTTCGAACCGTTTAGCCCATTTCACACCTTCCTGTCTCAGTGGATCAATCAAAGCCTATAATTTGTACAGTTTCCGTTGTATTCACTGCTTATTGTGCAAATCCCCATTGAAATGAAGTTGAAAATCACTTTATCTGATAGCTAAGCAGTTATCAGCACTGTAGATATCGATCTGATAACTTCTTACATTGGTCGACAAACAACGTGCTTTTGTCGACTCTGCATGATACATAATATTTACTTTACTGTTGATATTCAAAACCCCAGAACGCCCCTCCCCCGCCCCTGTAGTCTTGAGCTCAACCTTGAGTGAGAACACTAGAGCGGCTGTTCAATTTTCACTCCCTCGTAAAACCGACTGGGGGATTGACTCTTATGGTCTGCAGCTCGTTTTTTTAAAAATATTTCCGTTAGAATTTTTGCTCAAATGTTAGAGAGACTGGTCAAATTGTTAGATCCATTGATTTAATTTTGTGCGGAAAGTTGGGAATTTTGATGGTTTACCGTAAGCATGACAAGGAAATACATTTCCTCAACATAGAAATTAAGTTCCAAATGTGTATGGAAAATTAAGTATTTACACCTTTTTAACACCTTTCAATAAATTTACACCTTTACGGGTGTAAAATCAGGGTTGGAATCAATCTTCATACATTTGCACCTTTTCTACACCTTATTTACACCTCCTAAGGATGTAAACATGAACCCAGAAGGTGTAAACGTTTGATTTACACCTTGTTTGCACCTTTTCTACACCTTCTGAGCTTAGAGTGTATAGGCTAACACTGGAAGTAATGCCAGTTATGGTTCTTAATGCCTCCTTTTGAATGTTTTCTAATCTGTTAATTAAATTTTGGCTGAGGTTGTCCCAAACAACATCACCATATTCTAAACTCGGTCGTATAAAACTCTTATACATTATTTCGAGACACTTCCTATTAAGAATATATTTCAGTCCTTTGAATACTGATAAATTTTTCTGTGCTGTGTTTATGACATTTTCAATATGAGTGTTCCAGTTACCCTTGTTGTTGAACGTCACTCCCAGATGCTTATGACTCAGTGACGGTTGAAGTGGCGAATTATCAAAGGAGATGGGAAAATCAGATGGAGAATGCCTAAGTGAGACTAAAAGAGAGACTGTTCTTGCAGTGTTGAAATCAACAAGCCATGTTCTGGCCCACTGTGAGATAATGTCCATATCATGATTAATGGGTGTTAACTGAGACCGCAAGTTGTCAGAAATAACATAGAGACATGTATCGTCAGCAAACAACCGGATACTGTTTAAAATATTACCAGGTAAGTCATTTATGAATAACAGGAATAAGAGGGGACCAAGAACGGAGCCTTGGGGCACACCTGCATGAAGGCGAAGTATTGTAGATTCCTTGCCTTGTATTACGACGCGCTGACAACGGTTGATTAAATAGCTTTTGAACTATTCTAGTAAGCTAACGGAGACGCCAAACTGCTGCAATTTCAGAAGCAGGCCACGGTGCCACACTCTGTCAAAGGCCTTCGATATATCAAAAAATAGAAAAAGGACCTCCTTTTGTTCATCTAGCGCCTTAACAATGTCAAAATAGATATCGAGAAGTTGTGTTACAGTGGAGTGGGATGGAAGAAAGCCCGACTGATTAGGTGTTATTTCGTGCCTAATGAAATTAAAAAGATACTTGAAAACGACTCTCTCCATGACTTTGCTTAGACAACTCAGCAAAGATATTGGTCGGTAGTTGGAAGATAAATGGTGGTCGCCCTTTTTGAATAAAGGAGTTACGTTAGCCATTTTCCAATCGGTTGGAAATTTGGATGTTTGTAGAGAATGATTAAAAAATCGAGCAAGGATTGGGGCGAGAATACACTTTGCCTCAAAGAGACATTTTGGACTGATTTTGTCTGGTCCGATTGCCTTTGTGGTGTCCAAATTCGAAAGCGTATCGAACACGTCAGCATTAGTTACGGTAAAACCATCAAGACAGTTATCGGTGTATAGAGACAGAGGGGGTAGCAGTGCATTAGACTCGTCAATATTTGTGATGTTCGTGAAATAAGTATTAAGGATTTCAGCCTTCTCGTTATTCTCATAGGCGAAAGAACCGTTTGTTCGTTTTAGAGGCGGAATATCGTTAAAATTAGAATTGCTGTCTTTGAGGAAGGATTTACTTAATTTCCACCAGTATTTTGAGCCAACCCGACCAGCCTCGATCTTTTCTGCCGTTTTGTCTTTGAATTCGTTTTTTGCGGAATGAACGAGGTGATTAACGTAGTTTCTCTGACGTTTGAAACATAAAATGTCATTTTCTGACTGAGTTTTCCTTGATTTCTTAAACATTTTATCACGGATTCTTATCTCGTGTTTAACTTTACTGGTAATCCATGGTTTATCGTTTGAGTGTATAGTTACATATTTATGGGGAATGGCTATTGAGGCTGCATTGTTAATATTAGAAGTAATACACTGGGACCATATATCCACATCATTTTCTTCCGTCAAATTGTCCCAATTCGCATTGTTTAAGAATCTTCGAAATTCATCCCAATTAGCCTTATCGTAATTCCAAATTAAACATCTGTAAGAACATCGCTTAGGAATACGTGATTTTAGTGTAACAAAGACTGGAGCGTGGTCGCTACAAAATGGCACCAGGACCCCGCTGTCGGAGACGAGATTGAACATATTACATAAAATAGGATCGAGAAGAGCGTTGGAGACTGGGCGAGTTGCTTCACTTATCAGTTGGTTAAAGCCAAGAGAGTTTATCATATCGCGCAGGTGATACTTCGAATGATTAAACAGATCATCGTTCAGGTCGCCTAGAATTAAAATGTTTTTATCCGGGTTAGAATCGCGAACATATTCGATATTATCCGACAAAAGTTGCCATTTAACAATCGATGTATTTGAAGGGCGATAGATAACGCATATTAATGATCGAGGGTTGTCACATAGTTCGAACCAAATCATTTCCAAGTCATTCGTTTCATACTCCGGTCTTCTAGAGGCGGCAATACCTTGAGAGATATACACGCAAACTCCTCCCCATGCCTGTTGCCGATCATTACGATAAGGTTCTTGGAAATCTGGGAGTAATATTTTACTGATAGAGATAAAGGAGGTGAGGTGACTCTCTGTAATGGCGATAATGTCGTATTTACTAAGGTTTGCTTCCACCAAGTTAATTTTGTCAGCGAGACCGCAAACATTGTTATGGACAATAGATAAGTGAGTGGCACAGTCTGGACCAGGATTTGTTTCAACATTTGTTTCAAGTATCGAAAGGGTTGTAACTAGAAGGAAATTAGTAACATTTGCATTCATGATGTATTGAGACGAGGTCACAAGATACTTGAAAAGATTTGCAAAAAAAACGCATTTTCCAGTAGTTGAATAATTTACAATGAATCGATACACGTCTGGTGTAACAGCGTCCAAACAGGCCGATTGCCGCACGATAACTATCTAAGTCGTTATCCATCGTCTCGAACGAGCCAAGTAAATTGTCGTGCGGCTGGACCCAGATAGCAGTCGAGCAAAGATAACACCCGGAGCTCTCGTACATATATATGGCACATAGTGGACTTGGTCAAGAAAAATAAGTTGTAAGTAGCACATTTGAGCCGTGCACTATATACAAAGCACAGAGCAAAAAATAATGAAACGAATGAAAACGCAAAGTCAATTATTTGAAAAATCAAAACACATGCGTGTGTGGAATAGGACATAATATAAAGAAAAAGCTGGCCTTTAAATGTGCATGGAATTCTTAATAAGTATTTGTAGATATTTTGGACTCGTTAATAACGGTGTCAAACATATGGTGGGGGGAAGCGGGGGAGGGGGCAGATGACATTTCAAGCACGTTTACATATGGACATCAATATGTATACCAATGCTCGTTTCCGATAATGACGTAGCTTTTATGCATAGAATTGGCACAGTGACCACAGGAAGCCGATAATAGTGGAACCAGTTAACTATAAATATGATACAGACAACTCAGTTAAAAAAGGGTTATCTCAGCATATTAAATCTTACATATTGCGCCAACCATTTTCAGAAGTATATAACCTAAACATATGAGAACCGGTCCCTGTTGAAATTATCTGAAATACACACAAATGTAACATGCACGGCAAAGTTATTGTTGGGCCAAGTAACCATAGTAAATTGTATTTCATAAACAGATTAACCAGAGTATGATGAATCACGAAAATTAAGAAGTGTACAAGTTGGTGTACTTGATGAAGAATGGATAAATACTTGTCATACGTATAACTCGAAGAGGAAAGATATTACGACTTTTGTGTAATACACATGTGATAGACAAGTGGGGGGGGGGGGGGCAATGAGTAACAGTCTAAGCACATGAACGTGAATATGATATACCAATGTTCAGTTTAGATGATTGTATTATTGATATACATAAGTTTGGTGATGTAGGTTGTGTACGTAGTTTTTGCATAGTGGTCACAGGTAACTGATAACTGTGATACAAGTTACTGCAAATATGGTATAGACAACTCAGCATGTTAAATTATAGACATTGCACTAACCATTTTCAAATTGCATACATCTGAGAACCAGTCAGTAAAGATTATCAATAATACAAAAAAGTAGCATGCTCGGCAATGCTATTATTGAACCAAGCAACCATAGTAAATTGTATTTCATAAACAGTATGAGGACTCTCGAAAGTGTGTAGGTATGCAAGTTTAAGTACTTGCTGAAAAGGGATAAATACCTGTCACGCGGATACCTCACGAAGGAAAAGCTCAACAGGATATGTACATGTATATACATGTACACACACATGTATATACGCACATACTATTATATTATGAGACTATTTGCACACACATGTATACACATACACATAAACTACACATATATATATATAGTCACCTCCAAATGCTCATTTATATATATGGGCGGGGCTCCAGGGGGTATCTTTCAGCGTTTTCCTCTTTGAGATGAATGATTTTCGGGCATTGTACGATGTAAACTTGCAAATTATTGCCCTCGGAGTTGCTTCCCCCGGGGACCTATGTGATCGGTCAATATGGGTAATATTGATGGGGCATTTCATTAACTTTTATTATGTTATTATCAATATCAAAACATCAGAGAGTCGTGCTGAAACACGCCCGTACAGTACATTACATTAAGAGTCATCCTATGCAACCAATCTTTTAGACAATCTGAGAGTAGCAGAGAATCCCTTTACTAGTTGTGGGCCGCTGACTACTATGAAAAAGGGATGCTCTGCTACTCTCAGATGGTCCATGGTTGGTGCGTCGGATGACTCCCTTGCTTTTCACAGTGTTCAGCGGACAATACATATATCCAACTTCATCAAACAATAAAGGGAAAACTTTTCGAGCGTGAACAACGTAACAGCTGTTTGACTGCCAGTACAAAGAAGATTGGTGATCTATAGAATTGAAAGGTTTATTAAAAATCGGCGGAATGAGGCTGTATGTGGATTATTGGATTATGTTGATAATTTACTACCCATTTGTGGATAGCAATATTCCAGAAGGCCCTGCACACGGCGTATACATATCTCGCCTGGTAGCATTTCCTAGATCATGTGCAGACTGTGACGACTTGATTCAACAAATATTATTGCAGAAACTTGTCGACAGGGCTACACCACCAAACGCCTCCATTTTTTTTTTTTTTTGACACTGACGGCAAAATATCATCTTAGCTCGCTAGGTATCTATCACTACGTTTTCTACATCGATTACCACTAATGCATCCACTCACAAAAAATCTGATTTCATGTGGTTTCCTGATTGTATTATACCCATTGGTTATGATCTCAACAGTTTGCCAATAAGTATGCGGTACTATAGAACTTTGGTTCATAATCCAGATCCTTGGACTGAAGTAATAACAACGTCAACGTTTTCAACAATTTCCTGAGGTTTTGTTTAATGGGGGAGGCAATGTGAACTTGCCCTTTGGCGTGTTTGGTCTTTGGCAATTTCAGTACCTGGTATATCTTCTCTGATGTATCCAATTAAAAGCTAATTTGAATTCCTATGATTTCTCGAATATTGCGTCAAATATGTGATATTGACCTTTGACCTCGTCTTCACCTCATATATCCACCCGCAAGAAAACCCACAATAATTTATGGGTTTTCACCAGGGTGCATGACCTTGACCTTTGGACCTACTGACAATACAATTTGGATTGATAACCTTTCTTATCTTGGCGAAATATTAGAGAAATAGGTCAGTTTGTTGAAAAGTTAAGGAATTAATTAGCGAAAGTCGGGAGAGGCAGGAGAATGAGAGTGTATTTTCCAGTTATAGCTGACATAGTCTAAAAATTGTTTCACGGGTTGTGAATTGCTAATAAGATGAACGGTCCACAAAGCCTTGTGACATCCTAGAAAAAAGTTGATTTGAACCAGTGCGCTACAGAGAACATATATCATCGACCACTTTTGCCTGTCTCAATGTTAATTTTAACATGCAACGCCGGCGGAATTTTAAGTTAATTCGTTACGGACAATGTGAACGGTCCCAGAATTCTTGGGCCAGCCTGGAGAATGATTAGGCCTGATTCACACGACTCAGTTTTCCTTGACAAGTGAGACTATATTGAAGGGGGCGATTCACCGTTGCCCCCCCCCACCTCCCCATTGCTCAACTGCTCCTGCATACACCTACCCTCGCATACATGCAATTTGTCCATCTTAATCAATTCATATCCTACCAATGTTACCCAATGGTACATGATATATCGCAATTCTGCGTTATGTGCAAATGGGAGAGCAGAATCTGCCAGTGCAGCAGATGTTAGTTTGCTAAGTACTCACACTCACAATTCTGTGTGATCTTGTCGATGTTTGTCTATCATTTGCAGAAATGAATTGTTATGGCAACATATTAAAACTTTTATTACATTTGAATGTCTCACAGACATTCCCAGAGGCAAGCCGTTATTGTAAAATATTTTTAAATCGAACGCAGTACAGACATCGATTTTATAGTAACATAACTAAATATTTAATTAAATTGTAATCTCTCAAAAACATCCCCAGGGCAGAGTCCTTGTTACGACATAATTTAACTACAATATTATCATCTAAAATTTCATATGCGTTCTCCTGTCCACATGTTATATACGACTGGAACCCCCGTGGCGATGGAATGATATGACACGAATATTCGTTGATGTTGGGAACCACATACCAAATGACTCCATGCAGAATAGCTGTGAAAAAAGTTAGCATTTTCTGAAAAATGTATATATCTATGGGAAGAAATGGATTCTTGTAAGGGGCTGCTTGTATATAAGTAAATTCTTTTGTTAACAACTGTCTTTCGCATATATCAGATATGCTGATCATTTTTATTATAATCGTCATATCCGGCTTGTGAATTCTTATTTTCAGGGGGGAACGACAAGTCCTTTATTTGACCTGCGTTCCAAGGGTGTCAACCAGGGACATTTGTTTATCCCCTGGGCCTACCCCGCAACTCATTTTTTTAAATCAGTTATTACGATTATTATTATTTTAAATGTCTTTTCGTCATAATTCATATGCATATGCATTCATCCTGTGCTCTTGTGCTTCATATCACATACTTTACACAGTGGTTCATTTTATACCACGTTGTTTTTCTATTCAGATTTCATTAACTTATTTGAAATTCTCAGTATGCAGCATACTAAGGGATCGTTTCCATTAATCGTTTTTTCTTCAGTCGCGATTTTTCTTCAATTTTCTCGATTGAAAAACGATCAGTCGCGAATCAGTCGCGAGGATATCGAGAGAAAAAATGAGAAAAAACGATTGAACCTTTTCTGGAAAAAACCATTCTCTCGCGATATCGTTTTTGAATCGTTTACCCATGCGCGATTCGTTCTTGATCGCGAATCTTCAATCGCGAGAGAATCGGGGTTTTTTCAAGGCGGGAGAGAATCGTGAGGCGGAGTGATATTTGACACATAGGCCGTGTTGCCGTCGCACGCCGCTCTATCCGCGAACTGGGAACTACATGTAATGTTGATTGCGGATTTGTCGATGGAAAAACCTATCGACAAATACTATACTACTATACTGCATAAATGCGCAAGATAACCGAATAATATATATGATTCACGATCTATGGTCTCCTACAAGCCGAAGTAGGGCGTATACTGGAAATATCTATACATATACCTGTACCATGCTTCCTGTGACGTTCGCGCTCAGATTTACTCTGGCGAAGCGTAAATGACAAAATTACATGTTTATTCAATAATCGTGTGAGTCGACAATGTATTAATGTTCAGTCATTCCCTTCATACTTTCGATAATTTCCTCATATATTCACGCAACTTGGTATAAACAATACAGGATGATAGTCACAATATCTTGTTTTGTAAATACCGGGTACAGGTCATAAGTGGATTTGAGTTCGTCGTTGATTGCATTATCAGAATGATTACGGCACAGGCTTCATAGAGGTGTGAATGGGCGCATGGCGTTAACCCAGAACAGCTTAGCCCTCCAGCCGAGAATTTCTAGGTTAATTAAGGTGAAAAATAGTGTAATTAAATATGTATATTTTGTTATAGTAAAACATACACTAGGAAAGGGTATCCATTCATGTTTTGGTACAGTTTTTAAACTACTGAGATGTGAATAAGTTCAAAAAATCACCATCAAGTTATTATATTTATTATAAGAATATTCGCGGCAGTGATTTCATATTTATATCAAATACATATCACAATGGTGATTGAATCACATATAACGGTTGGATTCGCATATGTACAATACTTTTATTTTAATTTTATATTTTGATAAATGAACTATGAATGATTCCAAAGGGAAGCTCAAGCCAAAAACCAAATGAATGGTATATAATTTCATCTCTCTTTTCTCTTTCACAAATAGCCCCCGCTATATATTAATAATTAAGTGCTTTCGAAGACTCAAAACCCCGTATGACAATGTTATATTCAATACAGCGCCATCTATCTACACAAGGAAAATGGTGATCGTAGGACAAAAAACCACACGTACAGCGAAAATCTGACGAATCAACTCAAAAATTCAGCCCGCACAGATGCCAAAAACGTTCACGAAAAATACTACACAAGAAATCTGGAATAATACCAGCTTTAAAACACAGAAATACCCAAAATAATAGACGAAATTGCAAGTGCAAATGACCCAATCTGACCATATCCGGGTCTGTGTCCCGTACAAAATATATGTAAATATGAAGTTATAATTATATGCATAACCATTATTCCTATGTATATATATAGATATTTTTTTTCAATTTCTTTCAATATCCCCATCGTATCTATATAACCGCCAACTGTACAGAAACACGCTATAGTTTTACACTAGGCAAAGAATGGAAAAGGGAGAAGAAAAAATGATCGAACTTTATATAGTCTGACTGAAGTGTTAGAAACTCGAACGTGTATGCGGGTCAGTCAGGCTGAACCAATGGCGTACTACTTTCGGCTATAATCCTCAATCGTTTTTTTTTCAATCGTTTATATTTTCTCGATTAAAAAGCGATTGAATCGCGATATCGCTTTTTATTCGCGAGAATTTTCTCGATTGAAAAACGATTGCCAACAGAAAAAAAAACCATTCGAACAGTGATCGCGAATGAATCGTTTATTTTGAAGAAAAAAAACCATTCCCTCGCGCCTTGGAAAATCGCGACTTCGAGAAAATTTGACGAAATAAACGATTCATTCGCGAACGATAATTGGAAACGGTGCCTAAACAATTGTATGATTTTCAGTTGTTATTAATTTTATTATTAGTGATCTTGTACAGTCTTCGTATGTATTTTACTACTGATATCGTGACAATGTTGTCGGAAGAAATAACTCCTTAGAGCTATTTTTTTATTTGAAACCAAACCAAGTTCAAATAAATATTGTCTATAGGATTGCTTGGAACCAGAGTGATACTACTGCATTATCCTCGACCAAGTTTGCCTAGTTGAAAGATATCTCTTTTAACATGCAAGTCCTGCAGCGAATTCCAAAACTATGTATGTTGTAAAGTGTATTCATTTACGTACACTGGAGACGGCCCGAAACCACCCTGGAAAAGGATTATTTTAAAGAATGTATTCCCGACAACACATTCTAGCCCCCGCCATCTGGCTAAAGTACTCCTCCTTCGCCATCTTGTGCACTTCCTCAGAGGTCATTTCCGGGAAACGTCAGTCCAAGATACTCCAGGTGGCACTCAGAGTTGTTGACATCACTGCCGTTCTCCCGAAAATCACCTCCGATGAAGTGCAGAAGATACCATACGATCATTTTTTACCAGTCCGAGTTATTCAAGCTGGAACTGAAACACAAAAAAGAGTTGGTTGCTATATGTGTGGATGTATGATGACGCTTTGTATCATTTATCAGATTCAGCGTGTGTTGTGGAGTGTTGGAGTTGAAGTTCATCATGTATGTGGCATGTTTTTGTGTTTTTACGCCGCCATGTGGATCAACATGTATATGGGTTGCACAAGCGACCGTATTGAATTTCACTACATGTATCCTTTACCCATCTCCTCATATCCTCACTACCGCAAGCTCTACTCCCCCCATTCTTGTCACGTTTGCCCACCACATTGTGGAAATATAAACCGCAACCTCACATGTGAACTGTTCAAGCGGAGTTATCTCCTCCATATCAACGCATCAATGATCCATAACAGGTATGAGACCATTAAGTAAAATAGTCCTTCAGGCAACCTCTGCCAGAGAAGTGAATTATTTTAAATATTTTTTCCAGCCTCTGTTGTGACGAATAATTGAAGGTCACTGGTAGGTGATTGGAGTATGATATGTGTTTGGTTTCGCTGTGAGTTTGATTTTAACTAAAGGCCTAATACGGTGTTGCTAAGAGGGATTACTTGGGTACCGGTGCACGCTTTCTGAAAGCAGAGAAAAAAGCCCAAATTATGACGCCATTTGTACAAGCGCACAGAACTCAAAATCTAGATGGGCGACCTCCATCAAGAAGTTTGTCAGGTTGTAGCACTTGTATAAAACTACTTCTTGCCGAAATATGGAAATCTAGACTTAATTAGGGAATCGTCGAGATGCAATGACGTTAACATTGCCGCCAATGTAAATCTTTTAGAGCTTCCTTCTCATTCACCAAAAGCTAGACGATCTTCTCGCTGTGGATAATCGCTATATAAATGACGCAGTGAAGGATATATATCCACCTTCACTGGATTTACAGGAAATTACAGATAGCCCTACAGGTACATCATATTTAGATCTATATCGCTATAAAAATGAAGCGGGCCTTCTCTATCGTCCACTTTATGACATAAGAGATGATTACAATTTCGATATCGTAAACTATCCCTTTCTGGTCAGTAATATTCCGGTGGGATCTGCATATGGCGTATACATATCTCGCCTAGTAGCATTTGTTAGATCCTGTGTTAAATGTGACGATTTTAATCAACGTCACAAAACATTGTTGCAGAAACTTATAAAACAGGGCTACGCCACCAAACTCCTTCACTCAAAGTTTCTTAAGTTTGCCGATACATATCGCATGCTGATAGCTGAATACGAACGTAGCGTGCAAAATCTATGGCGTTACGCTTCGTAACTTGTGTCTAATTCCGCTTAACCCGGGGCTAAGGGCCGTATGATGACGACTTTACAACGAATATTTTCGATTAAGAATACTGATCAGCGATACGGGTTTGATATATTTGGAACCTAATGATGTCTTGCCGGCATCATTGAAAACTGTTGACCGCTTCTCTTTTGCAGGAAACTAGCTTATATTTATGCATACTATGATTGTCTTTTGGAATTTGGTGCTAATACTGTTACATGGAATATGTCCTTGAATTATGGACGCGGATATTCTATAATGGACGATGGCTGAATTATGAATGACGGACCAGATGCTTGCAACTAGAAGGGTTGCGTTTTCCCCGGCTGTTGGGATCACTTGTTGGTGTTGAAAAATGGAAAATGGATCAGGCATACGACAAAAAGTTACGTATTTTGCTTGAATTATGAACTGTTTTAGTAAAATGTGGGAAAGGTCGGGCACTGTAAGGGCGGAGGCGGTCTGAGACCGCCTGACTGATCGTAGGTGTGTTAATGTCGGAAGCCATAAAGCATTCTTTAGCTCTACTACATACAAGAGATATCATTCATGGGATGTTTCTTTGTTGATAGAGTTGCTTGAATTTCTCATTAAAAATATCTGTGTGAAATTTGGCAACACAATATATCAACAGCATATAGGTATTCCAATGGGTACTAATTGCGCACCCCTATTGGCTGACCTGCATCTGTTCTCTTATGAATATGACTATATGCAGGCGCCTTCAAAAACCGATCCATTCAAAGCCCGTTCCTTCTCATTCACCAAACGCTATATAGACGATCTTCTCGCTGTGGATAATCGCTATATAAATGACGCAGTGAAGGATATACACCCACCTTCACTGGATTTGAAGCAAACTACAAATAGTCCTACAGGCACATCATATTTAGATCTATATCTCTACAAAAATGAAGCGGGCATTCTCTCTCGTCGACTTTATGACAAAAGAGATGATTACAATTTCGGCATCGTAAACTATCCCTTTCTGGACAGTAATATTCCAGTGGGACCTGCATATGGCGTATACATATCTCGCCTAGTAGCATTTGCTAGATCCTGTGTTAATTGTGACGGTTTCAATCAACGTCACAAAACATTGTTGCAGAAACTTATAAAACAGGGCTATTCCTCCAAGCGCCTCCACTCAAAATTTCTCAAATTTGGCGATACATATCGTATGCTGATAGCAAAATACGAACGTAGCGTGCAAGATCTATGGCGTTATTCGTAACTTGTGTCTAATTCCGTTTAACCCGGGGCTAGGGGCCGTATGAACCCATGTACTTCAAGATCCTCATGGTGCTCATATGACACAATCAAAGCGTGACTGAGATACACCATTCTCTAGATAACGACTTTAGAACGATTATTATGGATTAAGAATACTGATCAGCGATACGGATTTGATATTTTTGGAACATCATGATGTCTTGTCGGATTCATTGAAAACCGTTGACCGCTTCTCTCTTGCAGGAACCTAGCCTATGCTTATGTATACTATGATTGTCTTTTTTGAATTTGGTGCTAATACTGTTATATGGATATGGAATAGGTCTTTGGATTATGGACGCGGATATTCTTTAATGGACGACGGCTGAATTATGAATGACGGACTAGACGCTTGTATATTTGTCGTTAGAACATTTGGGGCTATTTTGTGATTTGGTTACTGATTATTCGCAGTGGTTGTTTTCTGAATTTTACAGTTGTTTGCTATATATATCACTCGCTATAATATGTTATTGGGGCACGTTTCAAAGTTATGGAAACGGAGGATTCAGATAGCTGGCTGTCTTCCGAAAGGCCAAAGTTATCAGAAATAATACAATGACCGAAAGAGGTTGTGTCCTTGAAGCTCCTATCCAGCCCCAGGTGAAGGGGCTCTATTCATCGCTGCTTTTATCAGCAACGTAATCTTGAATGATGAAGAGAAACCCCGCTAACAGTGCTCCAGCTGCTAGATGACGGCTACATTGTTTAGTTTTAACGAGATACACCTAAATTTGTCGATGTTTGGCGTGGATTAATGCACATTTTGTCATATTTAGCCGAGCTCGAGACCACGAGATAAAAGCCAGAGTGGTTAGGTATTACCTTGAGTATCTTTTTCTGTGATAATAAAGTGATTGGCTTGAATAGTTACGTTTATTCTCGGTTAATGGCGAACAAAAATGTCAGGGTCAACCTTTATTGGTGTACATGGCTGTGGGGTCATATTTCGTTGCATAATTGGAACGCGCTCTTCTTCAGCTGCAACTCCTGTGATTTTATTTGACCAGAAAAGAAATCCCCGAAAAACAGTTCCAAATTTGACGGTTTCACGATTCTGCTTTTTAGATAAAACCAAGCATTAATCTTAAAAATTGCTCGAAATACGCAGTTTTAGAGGGAACCATTGTGAAAAAATCACCACAATTCGGGAGGAAAGCGAAAGAGGTCGTTTCATGTGTTGAAATATGAGCGAATGTTAGGATCATCTTTTTAATTACTATTTGGTGCTCTGGTGATGGTTGCTCGAGTCATACATGATATCATTGTTGACCCATGAACTTTGCCGGAGAAAGTGAAAAAGTGTTGTATTTAGGTTGAGGTACATGAATTCGAAGCCCCATAATTCGCCAACCTCTCAGCGAATTTCAAGAAAATTTCTCAGATTCTCTGGCAACTCAATAAGGTATGCCCATGCTTAGTATTAAAGTGATTGGGCTAAATTGCCTACCCTAGTAGGGATGAGATCACTAAACAAAAAAAATCCCGGTCGGTTGACCCCTTTAGGCAACATCTTCGAGAGAAGTGAATTGTTTTTAATATTTTTTCCAGTCTCTGTTGCGACGAATAATTGAAGGCCAATGATAGGTGACTGGAATATGATATGTGTTTGGTTTTGCTGTGATTTTGATTTTAACTCAAGGCCTGATAAAGAGTTGCTAAGAGGGATTATTTGGGTGCCTATGCACCGCTTTCTGAAAGCAGAGAAAAAAGACAAAATTATGACGTCATTTGTACGAGCGCACATAACTCAAAATTTCAATGGGCGACCCCCGTCAAGAGGTTTGTCAGGTTGTAGCACTCGAATTGAAGTATGTCTTGCCGAGATATGGAAGTCTAGACTTAATTAGGGAATCGGCGAGATTACGTTAACATTGCCACCAAAGTAAATCTTTTAAATTTTTTATTGGTCTAAGCCCTAGAAAGGCGGAGACGTGTGGGGCTTCGTCGTTAGAACACTTGGGTCTATTTCTGTGTGATTTGGCTACTGATTATTATCCGCAGTTGTTTTCTAAGTTTCACAATTGTTGGCTATATATATCACTAGCTACAATATGCTATTGGGGAATGTTTCAAAGTTATGCCTTGCGAATTTAATTATTCGAGAAATCGGTGGAATTCCGATAGCTGACTGTCTTATGAAAAGACCGAAATTATCAGAAATAATGGTGCATTGGCCTAAAGAGTTAGTGTTCTTGAAGTCTCTATTCAGCCCTAGGTGAAGCGGCTCTATTCATCACCGCTTTAATCAGCAACGTAATGTTGAATGATGACGAGAAACCCCGCTAACAGTGCTCCAGCCGCCAGATGGCGGCTATATTGTATAGTTTTAACGAGATACACCTAAATTGTTCGATGTTTGGCATGGATTAATGAATATTTTGTCATAGTTAGCCGAGCTCGAGAACACGAGATAAAAGCCAGAGTGGTTAGGGATTACCTTAAGTACGTTTGTCTGTGATAACAAAGTATTTGGCCTGAATAGATACGTTCTTTCTCGGCTAATGGCGAACAAAAATGGCAGGGGTCAACCTTTATTGGTGTATTTGGTTGGGGGGGGGAAGCCATAATTCGTTGTATAATTGGAACGCGCTCTTCTTCAGCTGCAACTTCTGGGATTTTATTTGACCAGAAATAGTTTTCTCGTAAAACAGTTCCAAATTTGAGTTTCACGATTCTGCTTTTTTGATAAAAAAGCATTATTATCAAAAAGCATTAATCTTAAAAAATCGCTCAAAATGAGTGGTTTTAGGGGTGCCATTGTAAAAAATCACCATAATTCATGAGAAAGGCTAAAGAAGTCGTTTCATGTGTTGAAATATGAGCGAATATGGGGATCATCCTTTTAATTACTAGTTGGTGCTCTGGTGATGGTTACTCGAGCCAGAGTCATGCTTGATACATGATACCATTGTTGACCCATGAACTTGTCTGAGGAAATGAAAAAGTGCTGTATTTAGGTTGAGGTACATTAATTCGAAACCCCATAATTCGTCAATCGCTAAGCGAATCTCAGTGAACTTTCTCAAATTCTCTAGCAACTCAACGATCCTTTGGCCCCTTGAGGCAACCTCTTCCAGAGAAGTGAGTTGTTTTCAATATTTTTTTTCCAGTCTCTGTTGCGACGAATAATTGAAGGCCAGTGGGAGGTGATTGGAGAATGATATGTGTTTGGTTTCGCTGTGATTTTAACTCAAGGTCAAAAAAGGTGTTGCTAAGAGGGATTATTTGGGTGCCTGTGCAGAGAAAAGAGCCAAAATTATGACGTCATATGTACAAGCGTCTAGAACTCAAAATCTAGATGAGCAACTCCCGTCAAGAAATTTGTCAAGTTGCAGCACGCGAATCAAAGTATTTCTTGGCGCAATATGGAATCCTAGACTTATTTAGAGAATCGACGACATACAATTACGTTAGCATTTGCGCCATGTAAATGTTTTAGTGGTCTAAGCCCAACAAACTCACTTCGTGGTCTATAGTCTTTGGCCCTGCTACGGAGGGCCTAGATTTTGAGATCGAGAACGTATCATTTTACTTCGCAGGTTCACTGAGAGACGTGGTTTACGCGATTTCAGACAGGTCGAAAAGCCAATCGCCGGAGGAGTGAATGTAGATTGTCACTACCTGTCAATACCAAAATTGACTGATAGTCATACACTGATAGAGGAAATGGACAAGACGGCAACCGATTCACTAGCTGATTACGAAGCGTTGCTCGGAAAATTTGAGAACAAAATTCGTTAATTCAGAGAAGAAATCTTAAGATCGCCAGCTGTGTACGACGCGTTACTTGGAAATGCAAGAAGAATGAGATCTTCAAATGAAACCGGAACTGCTTTTACTTTCTACCCGACTAGCATGACTACGGTAGTGTCATTCTCAATTTTAAAATAAAATAGTTTGTTCATGTTCTCTTATTTTGAAAGCGCATGTTTGGGGAGTTTACTGAAGTTGATATTCAGCGGCTGGGAGATGGATGGAGAGTCGATACCTCAACCCATGGAGCCATAAACGCTATGCTCAGCCAGACCTGATAATTATTCACTAAATTTGTTAACTCTGTAATGATTTTTATCCCAGTCACGCTGGGAGATTTGTATTGTAGATGTTCATGTCGATCTCGTGAATGACATGCCCACGCAGCCCCTATCAGCGACTTTAGCTTAATTTCAGAGCGATAATATAATAGCAGAAGTTCATAAAACTAGAAGTGTCCAACGATCAGTTAGACTAGGTAGACTGCAATAGTCACCGTCAGCCTTCCTACCACGCTTCATGCAATCTCCAAAATTTCCACTTTGAGCCGATTGGTTTGCAATCGTTATTAGTCGACAATTGTCGGCAGCTGAATTACCGAAATTTATACTGAGGAATCATGGGAATTATCTGGCGCACGCAGTCTGGCCGTACGCTACGATAGGGTGACCCAGCTAAATATTGCCAATTTGCTGTTAGATCCAAACTTCTGCCCAACGTAGGTCTACCTGTACTTTCGACTCCTGTTGTCTTCTTTTACAAAATAAATCGTTAATTAAATTATCATCGAGTATGGTCGTAGTTCATTCATTCTGGACACCCAGGTCGAAAGTACCTTAAGTTCCGGGAGATAATACGAGAAGTTCATTTATTTACTTTACTTCTGAACAGATGGCCCCCTACCAGGTGGGCATGATATTACTATATATGTATATTTTAGTTTATTTTATTGTGCATCTAAAATCCCAAAATCCATAATCTATCATGTTCCTCCGAACTACAGACATTTTATGATTCAAATGGCTTCATGTTTAGACAATATATCAACAACAAGTTTGAATCAGGACGAATTCAAAGGAATGTTCTGATCCACTCGTCATAAGCCTCAATTTTCCGCGGTAAGCGTGGGAGATCATTATCTGACGTAACCAACTCTGGCGACCAATAAACATTCCATTTTCTTACAACCGAAGTTCAAAATATTACAGAAATATCACGTGAAGCACAAGCTCCATTATATGTAACGGCTAGACTCAGAGAGAAAACTGTTTTCATGTTTAATTAAATAAATGTATCAACTTAGGCTATATTTCGTTGATGACGGGAGGTTTGCATCAAGAGTGTAAGAAGAACGAATATCCATAGAATGCCTCATCTGACAGTTTAGCTGAGTGCTTATTTGCATATGAATAGACTTCCTGGATAAATCTAGAGGATATATTAATTAATTAGTATTGTTACCAGCGTTCGTAACTAACAGCCAACAGATATTTTGTTTTCTTGGAAGTACAAATAAATCAATCCAATATCACCAAGAGGAGTTAACATAGGCGAGCCGCGATTTTGACGATTTTCAGTGATATGTATGTGTTACGGCCTCTCACAAAACTCCGATGATTCATGGCGCCTCCTTCGGCGGTTCGACTCGGGATGTTGGAGTTGCATTCGCGGCTGTTTGAGTCGTTTCCTGCTATTCCAAAATTGTCTCTCCCGGCAGTTCGCCAGTCCCCGCTAGGGGGCAAATGTTTTCAATTAGATGCGCTTATACGGATAACATGCCGTCGATGATACTGAATACGTCCTTGGACACTTCTAGTTGTATGGACGTCTAAACTAAACCTTGTTTTTTTGTTAAGGTAAATAATTACTAACAATGTGGATGGTCCCAAAATTCTTGAGTCATTATGGACGCGGATATTCTTCAATGGACGACGGCTGAATTATGAATGACGGACCAGACGCTTGTAATCCTCAAGATTTAATCATTCACGATCTCGTAAACATGATGGAGACAAATGTCGACCATATTTATCTAGATTAAAGTTCATTTTAATATGCAATGCCGGTGAAAAACGTCCTAAATAAAAAAAAATATGTTGTAAAGTTGATTCATGACGGATATCTTGGACGGTCCCGAAGCCTTGAGATTATTTTGAACCACTGATCTTCTGGGAACATATCATCGATCATATATCAGGGAGTAGTTGAGTTAGCAATACACATTGCAAAAAAGTTGATGCGGAGCCAACTGTTGAATTTTGGCAAGCTGCGAAGCAGACGATCAATAAAAATGGACAGATATTAGTCAGCATAGTCGTCTGTGGACGTCAGATGACTTATTGTCAGTAGGCCAGCCAGTAGGTTCCACCACTCTTTTATTGTTGCGTTTAATTAATTTAGTAGCTTCAGATAATATTTTATAGCATTATGAAAGCATGTTCGAAAATATCTTCAAGATTTCTTAAACACTCACTATTTTAATAATGTTGGAAAAGATCTGCGTGAACGTTTATTGGAAATACACGTGACCATTGAAGAAGCATGGATACTGCCGTCTTTTATATTTTCAGACCGTTCGCTAAGCATTTTTGGTCAGATTATCGAGATCTCACCAAATCAGGCGTATACGACTGAGAAACGTTCGAGCTACATGAATGCTTTAGTCTATCTTAATCAATCAATATCCCACATATGCTGCCCCGTGGTATATGTTGCAATTCAGCGATATATCCAATGTGCAGAATCTGTCAGTGCAGCAGCTGTTAGTTTGTTAATAATACTGACGCTGAAAAACCTGTGTCATCTGGTTGGTTTCTATCCACCATTGACATACCCAGAGGCGAACCGTTACTGCTAATATAATTAAACTTGAATGCGATACATTTATCGATGTTTTATAGCAACATAGCTGAAAACTTTATTAAATTGTAATATTGTTGCAACATATTTAAGCTACCATACTTTTAATTAGAATTTCATAAACGTTCTCTCTTCCACATGCTATATACGACTGGAGCCCTCCGGACGTGAGAAAGGTAATTCGCTTGGTTTTGGATGGTCAAATATCAGAATCAACTTACCAAATGACTTCAGAAATTTGTAAATTTTGCTTCTTGAAAAAACTTATATATGCATGGAAAGATATGGATCCGGTAAATGTGCTGCTTCTATATAAATCTTTCGCAAGCACCTGCTTATATCAAATTGATCAACAGTTAACATTATAATTATCATATTCCGTTTCTTAATTTTAACGGGGGATGGCAAGTTCTTTATTAGGCCTGCGTTTCGACAGTCTTAATCGGAGATCATTATTTGTCCCCTCGGCATACCCTCTACCCTCTAGTTTTTTTTTATCAGCTATTATTCTTATTTTAGATGACTTTTCGTCATGATGTCCGTGCTTGAAGCTTTCCCCCCGTGCTATTTTAATGCTGGATAACACATATACTTTACCCAATGATGCATTTTATGCTACGTTGTTTTACTATTCAGATTTTAGTAAGTTATTTGAAACTCCCAGTATGCAGCGTGCTAAAGAGTTGTGTGCTTTTTACTTATTATCTTTATTATTTGTAATCTTGAACAGTCCTCATCTGTATTTTACTGTTGATATCATTACAAGAGATCATTAGAGCTATTTTTTTAATTGGAAACCAACACGACTTCATGTAACCATCTCTTCGATCAACTTTACATGTTTGAAAGTCAATTTCAACAAAGTCGGTAGAGAATACTTAAGAAATAAAGACCGAGGAAGAGGTTTCAAATTTCCCAGATAAACACCAGTTGGCACGACTCCAGCCGTTTAGGCCGGAGGTCGCAGGCCGAGGGTCTAAACTGCTGGACAAGTGCCAAATTCTGTTTATCTCGGAAATTTGAAACCGATTTCCGAGGTCTTTATTTCGATTCGAACATGCACAATCGAATATTTATCACGAAATTCTATTAAACTAACTAACATATATTGGTGTATGCCTTCCGCATTGATCAAAACAATTTTTGAATGAGGCGCCATGCACATCCCACTTGATTCTTCCATTCGGCAAGGATTAGACCCATGGGTCCGTTTTTCGGTCACCAGTTGTCGTAAACTCTTCAACCCAAATCACTTATATGTATATATTTTCGGAAAGAGCATGATTAAGCTATTATTTTAAGGCATAGCACTGCTAAGATATGGAAAAATGAATCTCAAACATTCCCCTCCAAGCTTGCTTCATATTTTCTAGAAAATCCCTTAAAATGTCGAAAAATGGCCAAATTCGGCTCAATTTCCAGAAAAATCTGTCAGAGCGATTTCAATTAAACTTCTTACGTTCCCAGGCCCGGCCTCAAGTTAAAAAGGCAAAAAAAGTGGGGGTCAACCTGGCCGGGGTTTTTTTTTTTTGGTCAGATTTTCTTCCCGTAAACGAGTCCCGATTTTTAGGCACACCCAAGGGTCATAACTGAGGCAGGACGTGCCTGTTATGTGTTGTCATATTGTTACCTCAGTAGCATATCAGTTGTATTTGATGATAGGCAGACATGCCTAAGTCAATAAAGTGATTGATTGATTGACTGTTGTATGGAATATGGAATAGGATATTCTTTAATGGACGGCGGCTGAATAATGAATGACGGACCAGACGCTTGTAATTTGACACTGTGGATTAGCCAGCCAAGTTTCGTTAGTGTAATTTGCGATGATATATTGTCGATGAATGACGGACCAGACACTTGTAACAAAACCAAATCCCCCCCCCCCGCCATTTTAATTAGTTTCACCATCAGTCAAGTTTAACTGGTGTTACGATTAGCCTTGGACCATGTAGAGGAGGTCCACAAGCTGCTCACGGGAACACAATTGTTCAAAATAATAGTTTCCAAAAATTTCGGTGACAGCCGACAGTGTCCCTAAATAAATGAAGTTTGCAATATATTAATTAATTTGGGATTAAAATTAAATGTCAACGGGCAATATGTTGTTATTTTAATTAGGTCTTTGGATTATGGACGCAGCAATTCTTCAAAGGACGACGGCCTAATATTGAATGGCGAACTAGACGCTTGTACTTTCATATTAAACTGAACCTTGAACCGGACAAAGGAAATATATTATCAATAATCTACTGCGTTAAATTAACCCTTTCCTTTGGTGGCACAAGGCTGTAGGAACCGTCTGTAATGTCCATACATCCGTGACCCGCCAAACATTTATTTTTAATAACATAATTAATCAAGTTCAGCCGATTTTGCATATTACTCTTAGCCTTAAACAGTGTCGATAAGGTCAACACGGCGTTACCGGCAACATTGTGCTTCACAATAAATCATTTTCGGGGTGGGTCAAGGAGTCGGGCTCCTCGAGGGTCCTAAATGAATGAGCTTTGCAACATATTTGTTAATTTAGAACATTTTCCGCCAGCCTTGAATACTATAATTTATTTTAAGAGAAACAAGTTAGGTCTCAACTATGTTTGCAATTGCACACTGCTTAAAACCATGCATAGTTTTATACCTGAAGGCAAGTTCAGCCGACTTTGCAAATTACGATTAAATTTGAGCCAGGTAGAAAACATTTTCTAGGCTTTTAACATATCAGTTGAGCATAATACTTTTCTAGGGTGGCTCAACTCCTGTCAATTACTTGGCATAGGCCTCGAGGTAATTTATCTGGAATCTGTCACACTCGCAGTTTACGTAGCACCAGAAATAAATAGGAACCGGACACAAATTAATTATATCTTGCTGAAACCGAGAGTAAATGGCACAGAAATGAGTTGGAAAGATTACGGCAGGATTTCAGCATTAGGAAACTTGAATTATTTGCCCATAATTGAGAACATTCATAACGTTCTGTTTGAGCTGTAAGACATGTTATCTTTGCAGTTTTACTAAATATGATAACATTTCCATAACTGAAGAAATAGCAGGATAACTGCAGTTTTACGCGTGCAAAAAATTGTTTGTTTTTTTTCACCCTGGGCATTTTTGAGAATTTAAAACGGATTATAAATCATGTATGGAAGATAACTATGGAAGCTGATACCAAGATAAACTTTTAGGTACTGTTTGCCTTTGATATCAATGGGATATTCCTACATGTATTTTTAATTTCAGACACTCATCAAAACGTAGCATCTAGATAATAGTGTAGATACGATGGCCCATATGGGACATTGCTGATTTTTTTCTTCTCCATTTTCAATCCAATCAACTGAATTGTCTGTTAATTTTCTTTTCTTTTTTTGCGTTTCACTATATTTTCATTATTCAAAGAAGATTTCTTTGTTCAAGAATCACCTTATATTTTCCAACACTTCCAGGTAATATGACAATGTTGATAATATTCCATTGCGGTGTCAACAATTGACGCCGCGATGTAAATATTATCACAAAAACTGAATTAAATGGAGTTTTATATTTTCTTGCATTTTCCGACTTTTCTCTGTAAAACTAGATTAATTCGTGCTTTATTTTTATTTTATTTTTTTGCATTTTCCGACATGTTCTACAAAACTTGATTGAATCACGTTTTACACTAAATCGAGTTTTTTGGAATTGCAAGAATTACCAGGAAATGTTGAATAATATAAAGTGATTCAAGGAAATTGAGGAAAGAAATCTTTTAAAATAAAATCGCAAATGGAGTTAAACGCAAACAAGGAGAACTTTTGCAGACAATTCAGTTGATTTCGTGGAAAATACAAAACAAAATCCAGGACACTAAGAAAGTCACCAACGTCCAGTATTTACCATCGTATGTAGAGTTATTTCTTCCTTGGAACTGTATCGTTGAAAGGTGATATCGGAATGATGAAGCGGGCAAATAATTGTGCATATTGGGTTTCAGGTGGCTGCATCAATTATTCATGTCATAGTCAAAATTTACTTTTTGTAAAATCCACTAGCAGATTTGCCTCGAATTTCTCCCATAGCTTGAAACGATTTTACGAATAGACTATTTGTATTCAATTATGAATTATTTCAGTATATTTCCACTAAAGATGTACCTTTTTTCCAGCTACACAATGGCCTGCAGCAAATATTTAGAAGACAAATTCAGGAAGATATTCCATTCTTTGACGTCAACAAGGATGGCGTCCTAACACGGGAAGATTTTGACCAAATTGGCCAGGTCATCCTACACACATACGAAGCTGGCGACAAGCATGGAACTAAGATGCAGCAAATGATTACACAGATATTATGGCCGGTGTTCGAACCTATGGCAAAGGACGGCAAAATTGACGAAGATACCTACGTCAAAGCTCGGAAAACGCTATACGAAAGTAATTTCGCAAAGTACAGACATGGCGTAATGACTTTCGCCAGTATCCTCTTCAGTATTTTCGATCGAAACGATGATGGCATGATGTCCGAGGACGAGTTTCAGAAGTGGTACAGCAGTTTCAATGTCAAAAACAAAGAAACTGTCACGAAAGTTTTCAAACAGCTTGATATTGATGGGGATGGTAATCTTACTCAGCGAGAAGTCCTAGTTGCCATAGTGAATTACTTCACATGCAATGACCCTGTTGTCGGATACGCATTTCTGTACGACTTCATGTAAAATAAATGTCAGAGATCAATTCCCAGTTCAGGCCAATGGTCCATTCAAGCTAAACAAGCCTTTGACGAATACTAATGAATATATAAGTCCGAAAACTAGATATTTTGTTGCGGTGGAAGGCGAAATTTTATTTATACACCTGGAACTGCACTGTTAAGTTTACTGTATAATTGATGCTAGGATTTGTTTTAATTTGATCTTTACTTGATACAAGACAAACACAGAGGTTTGAACTCAGCCAAGAAAAGAACAGTTACTCTACGCAGAAAACTTTTATACCCTAATGAATTGACTCAAGCACGACAAAATGGTATCTACTGTGTGAAAAATGTATCTCTGGAAATTGACGCTTTTTGGGAAAAGGGCACATCGGATTGTCTGAATGGAATTAAATCCAAACCATAACATTACTCAAATAATTATGATAATGACGCACACAGCTTAAATATACTGGTACTTCTCGCGTCTTTCGCTACACTTTCATATATTACACTATGTGGTGGGATGTTTTAATAAAATATATCAATACAACAATGTATTCGTTTTGACGTTGTTTCTATGCATGTATACGGTGCCCGGCCGATGTCTGCTACATATATATTTTTCTTATTTTCATTTTTTGTAGTTTTTATTTATTTTGTTTGTTTTTTAGTTTTTTTTGTTAGTTAGTCGTTCACCAGCGTAATATCTTAATGGGATACCCCGACCCCCCCCATCTTCTCACGCACACAGGAACACATTCATGCCCCTGCATATATTCATTAATAATATTGATGCGAGGAGAATTTGCTAACCTCAGACTCTATTTTATGGAAATGCTATCAGACATGGGATCCCTGTTTCACAATGTCAGTACGGTACCGGTAGTTGTAAATCGCCAATTCAAATGAAAATAATCTAGAAGCTGTACTTCAATTCAATGGATGTGAGTGGACGGGGGAGGGGGGAGGGGGTCGCCGGATGGGTAGGGCCTTTACATTGCTTACTATCTTGTGAAAAGATTTGTCACCTATATTGGGGATTGCGAGAATTTTCTTTTGCATTCTGCTAAATTTTTTTCAAGATGCTCTAATCTGCGCGAACCCAGTCAAATAAAATCTCGACAGACCGATATGGACCGGACCATGCACATTCGAATGGTATGCTCTGTTTCAAGCTGATATAAATATAGATAAATACTGACACCCTGAAATATCTGGTTAAATACAATTATCTGCTTTACTCAATGCCATGATTGATAGATGATTGTTGTCGAGTAATATACTGTACTCATAGATTCACAATTGAATCCTGATGAAGTGTGATCCCTCTTTTAATCTCATGAAATACACCAAATTAAAACTCTTTGTTGCGTGAGTGGCTTTAATTTGGTGTGACGGGTTGCATAAAGGACGTCACACCTTGCTGGCCTGCACTGTGGACCGTCCGTTGGCAATTAAATCGATGTCGTGTTACATAGGATAAGATAAGAGAAAATTCATTGACCAAGATAAACAGATTTCGCAGACCGGCAAAACGATCAACACACATAAATGAACATTAAAAGAACATCACTAAACCAATTGTGTTTATGGTACCAATACTGGGAAACGGACATCCACTGTAATATTAAGGTTTCACATTTGATCATATACCTGGCCCTGTCGATATGATTGTCTTTTTGAATTTGATGCTAATACTGTTATGTGGAAAATGGAATAGGTCTTTGGATTATGGACGCGGATATTCTCTAATGGACGACGGCTGGATTATGAATGACGGACTAGACGCTTGTAATCTTAGACTTGTTCCCCAGTACCATTCGCATTTGAGAAGACTTACTCAAACTATCGAAATAGGGACAAATTTTGTTCAGTATAGTAGTGAGTGGTGTCCGCAGTTTATGGTATTTCGGACAACTAAAAATGAAATGATATTCATCTTCGTCGACTTGTTGACTGGACTGTTTACAGTAACATGCCTGCCTATTTAAGTGATGTCAGATCGAATAATTGAGCACTGTCGTAGATTGGTTGACATGGATGAACATCAATGGATTAAAGATTGTAAAATTACATTGTCTTCTGTGGCGAGCCTTTCCGATGACACACAATTTCCTGCAAAGCCGAGGAGGTGTCACGTTGGTTTAAAGCGAGAGATAATTCATGCATGAAACGGAACGATAATTCTACTATCAAAACATGTGTGGCGAACAGATCTATATGGGATCACATGATATATATATATATATTTTTTTTATTTGAATAGGCGATTGCAAAAACCGGTACTGATATTGTGAAACAGCATACCCGATATGTGATCACATCATTAGCACATGGTTACGAAACTTCTCGCAATTATTACAGATTCACAATGTTTCGCAGTACATGTGTAGGGCAGTAGAATGAGGGGGTGGGGGGGGGGGGGATAGAGGCCCGGGGGTAAAATTTCGGGTGTATACGCTTCGGTGGTGAATGGCCCACCCTGTCTCCGTTTTGGTTCTGCATACTCCAGTCGCATTAAGGATAGCTGGAATATGGAATAGGTCTTTGGATTATGGACTCTGAAATTCTTCAATGGACGATGGCTGAGCATTGAAAGCCCGACTTCTTATTCCCGTTTTCTGTCGCAGCTGGGTACCCGCTTATTGAAAAACTGTGTTTTTACTATTGCGCATACTATACTTGTTATCAAATACAGTAACGTTATATACGATAATGTTCTTAATAAAGAAATAAAAAACACCCATAAAACTACAATAAAAAAGATTTGGAAGCTCTTTTCTTAAACCGTAGTTCGTTTGACAGAGTAAGAATAAAAACGAAATATTATCAAGAAATTTTGTCAAATTATATCTTTCTATAATGCATCCATTAAATCTTCGCAAGTCAAATCAAATATACATAAATAAGTATTATACTGACAAGCTCCGCTTCATCCCCAGATAGCTTATCATCAGGGGATATTAACTGGCGCCACCCGTGGGGTTTCCGGGTGCGAAAAGGAATAGGACTCCACCCGTGGGTCCCGGGTGTTGAAAGGAATATGACTCTGCCTGTGTGGTTTCCGGGTGTAGAAAAATGAATATGGACCAAACGTGGTGACATGACTGAAATAGTGTTGACAGCGACGGTAAATCATATTCACTCACTTATAGTGTTTTACCTCATCATCATTTAAGTAACGGTCACTGTTATTTTTT
The DNA here is from genome assembly GCA_036873755.1 of Hanleya hanleyi. Classification (NCBI taxonomy): domain Eukaryota; kingdom Metazoa; phylum Mollusca; class Polyplacophora; order Lepidopleurida; family Hanleyidae; genus Hanleya; species Hanleya hanleyi. Next base: position 28,189 of record JAVTVY010008057.1, read on the forward strand.
TCTGGAGCGTACGGGCAAAATTTTGATCGAAATGTCCTGAAACTTCGCCAGGATGGTATTGAGGTCACTATGGGTAAGCACAGGCCCGCAAAACGAGTTTTGGTACCAGACCACTATTAACAATAGTAACGATCCGTTAAGCCCCTTTAGGCAACCTCTACCAGAGAAGTGAATTGTTTTCAATATTTTTTTCAGTCTCCGTTGCGAGAAATAATTGAAGGCCAGTGGTAGGTGATTGGAGTATGGTATGTGTTTGGTTCCGCTGTGAGTTTGGTTTTAACTCAAGGCCTAATAAGGAGTTGCTAAGAGGGACTATTTGGGTGCCTCTGCACCGCTTGCTGAAAGCAGAGAAAAAAGTCAAAATTATGACGTCATTTGTAGGAGCGCGCATAACTCAAAATTTCAATGGGCGACCCCCGTCAAGAAGTCTGTCCGGTTGTAGTACTTGAATTAAAGTACTTTTGGCCGAAATATGGAAGTCTAGACTTAATTAATGAATCGAGGAGATGCAATTACGTTAACAGTTTTTAACATTGCCGCCAATGTAAATTTTAATAGTGGTCTGGACCCTAAAAGGGTTGCGTTTTCCGCTGATGTTGGGATCACTTGGTGTTGAAAAATGGACAATGGATAAGGCAGACCACGCAAAGTTAGGTATTTTTGGTTGAATTATGAAGTGTTTTAGTAAAACGTGAGAAAGGCCAGGCAATGTGAGGGCGAAGACGGCGTGTGGCTTTGTCTTTAGAACATTTGACGCTATTTTTGTGTGATTTGGTTACAGATTATTCGCGGTTGTTTTCTAAATTTTACAGTTGTCTGCTATATATATCGCACGCTATAATATGCTATTGGGGCATGCTTCAAAGTTATGCCTGGAGAATACCCGTAACTAATCGAGGGATCGGGGGATTCGTATAGCTGTCCTCTGAAAAGGATAAAATTATCAGAATATTGGTACATTGGCCGACAGGGGTAGTGTTCTTTAAACCCCTATTCAGCCCCAGTTGAAGCGACTCTATTCATCACTGCTTCAATCAGCCACGTAATGTTGAATGATGACAAGGGACTCCGCTAACAGTGCTCCAGCCGCTGGACGGAGGCTATATTGTATAGTTTTAACTAGACACACCTCAATTTTTCCATGTTTTGCATGGATTAATGGACATTTGGTCATATTTAGCCGAGCTCGAGAACACGAGATAATAGCCGAAGTGGTTAGGGATTACCTTAAGTGACTTTTTCCGTGATAATAAAGTGTTTGGCTTGAATAGATACGTTCGTTCTCGGCTAATGGCGAACAAAAATGGCAGGGGTCAACCTTTATTGGTGTACTTGGTTGGGGGGTGGGGTCAGAATTCGTTGTATAATTGAAACGCGCTGTTCTTCAGCTGCAACTTCTGTGATTTTATTTGACCAGAAATAGTTTTTCCGTAAAACAGTTCCAAATTTCACAGTTTCACGATTCTGTTTTTATGATAAAACCAAACATTAATCTTAAAAATTGATCAAAATAAGCGGTTTTGGGGGGTACCATTGTAAAAAAATCACCATAATTCATGAGAAAGGCTAAAGAGGTCGTTTCAGGTGTTGAAATGTGGGCAAATGGGAGGAGCATCTTAGTAATTACTATTTGGGGCTCTGGTGATGGCTGCTCGAGTCACACATGATAACATTGTTGACCCATGAATTTGCCTGAGGAAGTGAAAAAGTGTTGTATTTAGGTTGTGGTACATGAATTCGAAGCCCCATAATTCGTCAACCGCTCAGCGAATGTCACTGAAATTTCTTACATTTTCTAGCCAGCCAACAAGGAATACCCATGCGTAGTTTGAAGGTGATTGAGCAAAATTACCTACTCTAGTAGGTACCAGACCACTATTAAAAATAGTAACGATCCGTTAACCCCCTTTAGGCAACCTCTGCCAGAGAAGTGAATTGTTTTCAATATTTTTTTAAGTCTCTGTTGCGAGGAATAATTGAAGGCCAGTCGTAGGTGATTGGAGTATGGTATGTGTTTGGTTCCGCTGTGAGTTTGGTTTTAACTCAAGGCCTAATAAGGTGTTGCTAAGAGGGACTATTTGAGTGCCTGTGCACCGCTTTCTGAACGCAGAGAAAAAAGCCAAAATTATGACGTCATTTGTAGGAGCGCGCATAACTCAAAATTTCAATGGACGACCCCCGTCAAGAAGTCTGTCCGGTTGTAGTACATGAATTAAAGTACTTTTGGCCGAAATATGGAAGTCGAGACTTAATTAATGAATCGAGGAGATGCAATTACGTTAACAGTTTTTAACATTGCCGCCAATGTAAATTTTAATAGTGGTCTGGACCCTTTTGGGGGGATGTGGACGGTGGTATTGCGGTGAAGGGTCGAAATATGGGATCTCTATATATAACCGCTGGTTTTATATAAAAATACACCAAGGTGTGAAACGCACTTTTGAAACGAGAAATGAACGGTTTACCACCAAACAAAATATATCATCATATTCTACAATTGCCACTCTATATATTCTCGTCGTCAAATTAGTAAATTGTGCAATTTTATACCTTTGCTGGGCGATTCAAAATCCAACCTAACTGTCCATTCAACCCGGCACAGCGAGATGATGGCCCGCTTCTTTCTCAATTCTGATTGGCCAGTCGCAACACGCCTCCGGCAAGAGCGGTCACACACTGATCAGCTGACCAATCAGAATTGAGAAAGAAGCGGACCATCGTCTGACTGTGTCGGGACCCCATAGACCCCATATTTCGACAATTCACCGTAATACCACCCGCCCGCCCCCCCCCCCCCGCCGCCAACTCTTGTTTTGAGGGCCTGTGGGGTAACCTAACAGTATGAAAAATTTCGAACAGGGCACCTGGCACCGAATTGCGCGCCGTTTTGTTTTGTGTGAAATGCCGTAACCATTTTTCAGGATATTTGCTTTGGCTCAAGTGATATGGAACCAAAAGAAAGTACTAAACAGGGCATGTCCATTGGGGACTCATTTGGCGAGCTTATCTGGCAATATTAAACAATCACAGCTTTGGTAAGGAGATCATGGTGCTTTGTCCGGAAACCTGTGCGATCAATGGCGTGACCGAAAAAAACAATTAACGCCAAACGCCAAATTGGAGTCAAACAATTTTTCCCCCCTTTTTTCGGAAGGCCGTGGTTAGACAGGATAGCTATGGGATTGGGGCGAGCGAAGCAAGACCAAAAGGAAAATTCAGTGGGAACATGAAATGATCAATATCATAAAATGTGTCTGTGAATCTGTGGGCTTGAAAAGGGTCTGTGATTAGTTCAGACGAGAGGAGGGGGGCTGCTGGGAGAGATTCTGGTTGAGGATTTTTTTTATAATATTCGAAAAGGGAAAGTGGGTCATAAATGGATAAAAGAAAATCCACATTTTGACAAAAACAACCCTCCCGCGTATGCCTATATTCGTGGATGTCTCCATTTACGCTTCCTGTGTCCGAGGACGAGTTGTACGCTGATACAGATAAATGATACGCTTGGTTCAAGGAACAAACAATCTATGAAAGAATGTGCGGTCAGTTGTGTCACCTATGTAGCCCGAAGCATTAAATTTCGTACACGAGGCAAACTCTTGCCATGGATGAAGTCATGCATACAATACGGCGTGTTTGTAAATCAATCTTCCCGCCCGCGTATGCCTATATTCGTGGATGTCTCCATTTACGCTTCCTCTGTCCGAGGACGAGTTGTACGCTGATACAGATAAATGATACGCTTGGTTCAACGAACAAACAATCTATGAAAGAATGTGCGGTCAGTTGTGTCACCTATGTAGCCCGAAGCATTAAATTTCGTACACGAGGCAAACTCTTGCCATGGATGAAGTCATGCATACAATACGGCGTGTTTGTAAATCAATCTTGCCCAAGAAGGTACAGATACATTTACTCGAGGCGATTTTGCTTGGAAGGGAATACCGTGAGAACAAGAGAACTTCTCGAGGTAAGTATATAGTTTCGCTGATTTCGCTTAAAACTCATTTTCGCGTTATTTGATTATCTTGTTGCAGAATTGCATTAATGGCGCCGAGTTCGGAATATATTGCTTGCTACTGGTATAAGAAAAGTTCAGAGCAAAAATGGCTTCTAAAAATCTTGAAACTAGATCAACATAGACTAGAGTTTTTTGAGGATTTTTCCAAACGAAGTAAAGCGTTTCTATAAATGACAAATGATTTTTGAAGTTTCTAAAAGACCTATGTAAAGATATTAGTTACCCTCAACGTTGCTGCTCGATGGCGTCAATATGTATTTCCGGTATTTAAAGTATAATTGATGTTTTTTGGATGTACAGCATTTCTGTAATCGAAGAAATTACAAGATAAATGTTCTTACTTGCGCAGAGCATTTCTTCTAAATACTGTCAAGCGCTGAGCATTTTTGAGACTTCAGAACAGATTTGAATCAAGTATTGAAGATAACGATGGAAGCTGTTACCATGAAATGCTTTGGCGTAACTGTCGCTGATATCCATAGAATATTTCCACCCTGAATTCCAGATACTCGCCAAAATGTAGCTCCCTATAAAGGCTATCTCTGCTGTGTTTGGGATTCCCATATAAATAAATTAACTCTTCAACTTGAATGCATGACGTATGTACGACCTGCACATCTCGCACGAGAGGCCTTTAGTCCAGAGAATAGCTCCAATGTAGGTGCTATTAACTGCACATCTCACTCAAATCGATATGGAATTTATGGAAATTATCTATTTCTATGATGAATTTATTAGACCCTCAAATGTCAAAATAAAAATACAGAAACAACAATATATAGTGGCAAGTTAATCTATTCCGGTTCTGGACATAAAAAAGGCAAAATATCGAACCCTTGACCTGGATGAATTCATGCATACAATCAGGTGTTGCTATAAAGTAATCTTGCTTGACGAGGTAGAGATATATTGACAGCTTTGAATATTTTCACGCATTCAGTTGGAGACTCTACTGTGACTTCACTTGGAAGACAAGACACTGAGGAATACAGATCATATCAAGGTAAGTTTACAGTTTTGTTTATTTCGATTTAAGATTATATTCGCGTTATTTTATTTTCTGACTGTATGATTGCATCAATACTGCCGAGTTTGGATCATATTAAGATGATCTCTTCGAAATATTGGAGTAAGGTGTAAATATTGGTGTAATGTGCAAGAGGTGGGAAAAGGTAACGAAGTCTGACGATTAAAGGAGTACTTACTTTATTTTTGAGTGTGACTATATTTATCAGCAATCGTATTCCACACCTTATTATATAAAACTTATGTTGATAGAATGCGAAATAAAAGAAATATTGAATATTTGTTGCTCGCCACGGCGTGCACTGGGCGCCGCCATTGCACCTCTGCATGACGTTTTTAGATGAGCGGAAGTGAGTGTACAACCATCTAAAAACGTCACAACGTCATGGAGATTTAAGGTTGATCATGTTGGTTATGCCGATACATCGAACGAGAAGGAAATCAGTAAATTCGCTGACGTTCTATTTGAATTTAATAGTTCAATTGTAACCAGGAAAAAGTTTACTAACTTAAAAGCATCGTCGTTCAACTCAAATTACTGGCCAATTGCAGAGGACGCTCTTTTAGTTTACTGCTCAGTTTCAAATTTTGTCCAGGTTGAAGGGCAAGCCTCAGTTGAAAAACTTGGGGAAGAATTCTTTTACGTTGGCGGAGATACCGTAAACCAATTCACTTTTAGGAATTACCCCCTTGGGATTTGCCGCGCCAGTTTTTTCCTCGATTTAAAACTGGGACCCAGAGTAATTCAAATGTCCGTAGTTGGAACGTCCCTGTATCAAGCGTTAGCCGTGACGCTGTCCTGAATGCTGACGTCATCAGTCACGTCATCCCACAGGCAATATGGCGGCGCCCACGTCGACCTCAGAGCGGAAACATAGCTTCACAAACTGTAATAAAAATAATAGGTTATCACCCTAAACGAAAGCTAAATACTTGGTTATATTTCTTTAAGAGTCTAACCTTTGTAATATGTAGTAGGCAAAGCCTAAAAGTGAGCGCAGAATATGTGCAGCTATACCCTATTAGGCCTATAACTTTTGTTGTTGTTGTTGTTGTTGTTTATCTGTTAATCCACTTTTTAACTCTTTTGACCGGTGCTACAAGATAAAATCTCATAGTGCTACTGGTTGTTCTCTTATGCTTGCACTATCCTATATAGTAGTATTGAGAAGATGGAACACGATATATAGTGGGAGAGAGACAGGGGCGACCCCTAACCAAGAAATCTCGACTGTGTTTGGTAAAATATAGTGAAGGCCACGACCCCCAGAACCATGAGCCAGAAGTTTTCGGGCTAGAGCGACCCCCACCGACACTCGATATATGTGTCGGTCAATCAGGCCTAATAATAATTATTTCAAACCAATTTTTCTGACCAAAATTGCATTAGCCTGCCCTATGCTTTACTTGTCCAACTATAAACCAATAAGCAGACAAATGAGTGGTGTGGGAAAGTTGTGGTAGCCTAAGTATCATTCATCCATGTGGAAACTATGATGCGGTACAGACTGGGGGACAATAAATTCTTTTACGATGTCTGCTACATAATGGCATGTATTAATTTATGTGAGATCTATATTCAACTGGATATTGACAAAACACAAGAGCTGGACAAAATAAAGCACAACCAATATGATGAATGAAAATTCTAGAAAATGCCATAATTAGTTATAATATTCATTTTACAATATACGGTATCAAATGTAAAGAAATTACTTACCTGTTAAATATCCCCTCTCAAAGTTCAGTAATTGTCTATGCAGGTTTTGGTATCAGTCTAGCTGTAATAGATCAAATAATTTCAAATATGATAAATACAGAAAGCATTTTAAGTTGTTGCTTGGTGGAGTCTAATAATGAAGAGGGAGCTCAGGATTTAAGGTTTTTCTGCACTCGTATAACAGAGGATAGTTAAGTGATGGACATCTAGACTGATAGAAATAATTTTTTATTATTTGTCAGAAATTAGTCATTGACCTCTTGATTCCTTTAAAAATTTTCACTCGATGACGCAGTTACAAATACCCACCTGGTCATTTTCGCCTTCTAATCCAAATCACACATACATGTAAATTATAATGGTATAGCTGCCCCCGCCCAGTGTTAAATCCATTCAGCTGCTCCTGTTAATTATAGTTAATAATACATATGTTTAAATAATTCAATTTGTACCAAATCCTTCTCAAATTTAAGACACATCAGTGTTGAATAACTTACCTGATTACTGAATCAATGTAGCCCTTGAAGGATGAATTTTGGTTTGATACAATTCATGTATACTGTACGGTCCAGAAAAAGTTATTTGGCCTACAGTGTTGACATTATATTAAATTCCAATTTAAATTTCATGACTATAATTATTATTAAAAAAAAACAAGCAACAATGTGAATATATTACTATATTCAATACAAACCAACAGCATTACAAGGCTAGCGACTGTCGTGCCACCCGCCCAGTTATGCCATTGATATGAAAATTTACATGTATATACTGTACATTTAATTAGAACTATCTTTTGAAATCCCAGGTATTCACATCTGATGTTTCAGAAAAATCGCTGGAAAAAGAATCTGGCTGTAATAAGGGATCTAAGAGATCTGCAGATACAGAGCTGCACATAACTGAAAACCATCTATCTGCAAGACTTTGGTTTGGATGAACTCCATCATAAAGTTTGCCATAATGATATGCTCTCACTTTTTTCCTGTTTTGTTTCTTTCTACCTCTATGTTTCGTAGATGTTTTCATTAGATCCCTATCCCACCTAATACTTCTGGCACTTTCCTGTTCATTTATTTGACAGATATTGTGATTAACAATATCTATATCATGTTCCAGTTGTCTCTGTTGATCTCTGAGAACTTCATCTGAAAAGTTATTGAATTTTAGTTTTCCAATAGACATGTTAAAGTCTGCATAGCGTGACAGATTTGCTGGTGGAATGGAAGTTATTTTGGTGTGTATATATATGTCTGGGAGCTTGCTTTGAATGTGTGTGTTGAATACTTGAAACTGGGCTATTAATTCATTTATTGTGTCAGGGTTGCGTGAATATAATAATTGGGCTCCTCCTTGGTGATGTATTTTAGTAGTCAAATTGCAAATCCCAACTGCAAGAACTACAACTACTGAGTCATATGTAGAATTTAGGTGTTGTTTTAAGGTTTCAAGTTTGGATTCAACCGATGTTGCAATGCTAGCCACCTTTCCACCTGGTTTAACAATCACATGTGACAGTATTCGCTCACCAAATGGTTTCCAGCGTGCCAGATAGCTTTTTAGTTTTGCCCCCCGAGAATCCGTTGCAAAGATAACATGGATCATCTGAAATCAGAAATGCAGTTATGATATCATAATTCGTAAAGACTCCCCAACAGTTGTTAACAAGCTTCCTGAACTTGTGGAATCAAAGATGTGGAGCAAAGGTGTCTACATCTTTCTACCGTAATTAAAATTGTCCAGAGCTTGACATAAATGACACTGATGTGACAGTAGTTACCATATCACTTTAAACACTGGAGTTTCATCCATGGCACAAAAGCAGGTTAACGATGTTCATATCGCCCACCTCCATGAAAATTTGTGGACTTTAAAATCAACACCCAATCACTTCCTCACTCACTCATGGTGCTAGTATGATGTACCTGTACATGTAGATTGAAAAATAAATCATTATATGGAGGATATAGCAGCTAGGATATATGCAAAATTTGACAAAAAAGTAAAGCCCCATTTTTCCCTATGGCACAAGATTATACATGTACTAGACACGTACATCATATAATACACGTACTTACTGTTACATTGATAAAAGTTGCAAGGTTAGCGATTTTCGCATCACCCACCATTGCTACCTATATGTTAGTACAAGTACATGTATGAAATAGTGAAATATGAATGTTACAAAGCAGGTTTTCCACCTTCATGTAGCTGTACAAAATGTTACTCACCTATGCTATGCATAGTGGTTTGGACACTTTATATGCATGTATCTGAAACATCTGACAATATTTGCAGTCAAATCATGCAAGGTATTTATCTGGCAACACTCTGATACTCGTGCATTCTCCACAAGAAAAACTGCCTGAACAAATACCCCCATCGCCATGCTGGAGCAGGTTAGCGATTATCATATCGCCCACCACTGCCTGAAGACCTGATGGTACAGGTGTGAGCATGAACTTAAGGTCAGTAGTCCCATGGGTACATGTTTGTACCCAGATACTCATACATTCTCCACCAGGAAAACTATTTGATCATATCACTCCTTGCTGGAGTGGATGAGCGATTAACATATCGCCCATCACTGCAAAAAAACCCAACGACATCATGATAGTACAGGTGTGAGCATGTATTTGAGGTCAGTAGCCTCATGTGTACATGTACATGGCAATTCCCTTCAGATACTCATGCATTCGCCACCAGAAAAACTGCCTGATCAAATCACACTGCTGAAGTGGGTTACTGAATTATCATATTGACCATCACTGCATAAAAAGTTGATAGTACAGGTGTGAGCATGCATTTAAGGTCACTATAGCCTCATGGGTACATGGTTCTCCGTGGATACTCCTGCATTCTCCACCAGAAAAACTGCCTGATCAAGTCACTCCTTGGCATACTGAAGTGGGTTAGCGATTATCATATCGCCCACCACTGCATAAAAACCTGGTAGTACAGGTGTGAACATGAATTTAAGGTCACTAGCCTCATGGGTACATGGTTCTCCCTGGATACTCATGCATTCTCCACCAAACAAACTGCCTGATCAAGTCACTCCTTGACATACTGAAGTGGGTTAGCGATTATCATATTGCCCACCACTGCATAAAAACCTGGTAGTACAGGTGTGAGCATGTATTTGAAAACACTAGCCTCATGGGTACATGGTTCTCCCTGGATACTTGTGCATTCTCCGCCAGACAAACTGCCTGATCAAGTCACTCCTTGACATACTGAAGTGGGTTAGCCATTATCATATCGCCCACCACTGCATAAAAACCTGGTAGTACAGGGGTGAGCATGTATTTGAAATCACTAGCCTCATGAGTACATGGTTCTCCCTGGATACTTGCGCATTCTCCACCAGACAAACTGCCTGATCAAGTCACTCCTTGACATACTGAAGTGGGTTAGCCGTTATCATATCGCCCACCACTGCATAAAAACTTGGTAGTACAGGTGTGAGCATGTATTTGAAATCAATAGCCTCATGAGTACATGGTTCTCCCTGGATACTTGTGCATTCTCCACCAGACAAACTGCATGATCAAGTCACTCCTTGGCATACTGAAGTGGGTTAGCCATTATCATATCGCCCACCACTGCATAAAAACCTGGTAGTACAGGTGTGAGCATGTATTTGAAATCACTAGCCTCATGAGTACATGGTTCTCCCTGGATACTTGTGCATTCTCCGCCAGACAAACTGCCTGATCAAGTCACTCCTTGACATACTGAAGTGGGTTAGCCATTATCATATCGCCCACCACTGCATAAAAACCTGGTAGTACAGGGGTGAGCATGTATTTGAAATCACTAGCCTCATGAGTACATGGTTCTCCCTGGATACTTGCGCATTCTCCACCAGACAAACTGCCTGATCAAGTCACTCCTTGACATACTGAAGTGGGTTAGCCGTTATCATATCGCCCACCACTGCATAAAAACTTGGTAGTACAGGTGTGAGCATGTATTTGAAATCAATAGCCTCATGAGTACATGGTTCTCCCTGGATACTTGTGCATTCTCCACCAGACAAACTGCATGATCAAGTCATTCCTTGGCATACTGAAGTGGGTTAGCCATTATCATATCGCCCACCACTGCATAAAAACCTGGTAGTACAGGTGTGAGCATGTATTTGAAAACACTAGCCTCATGGGTACATGGTTCTCCCTGGATACTTGTGCATTCTCCACCAGACAAACTGCCTGATCAAGTCACTCCTTGACATACTGAAGTGGGTTAGCCGTTATCATATCGCCCACCACTGCATAAAAACCTGGTAGTACAGGTGTGAGCATGTATTTGAAATCAATAGCCTCATGAGTACATGGTTCTCCCTGGATACTTGTGCATTCTCCACCAGACAAACTGCATGATCAAGTCACTCCTTGGCATACTGAAGTGGGTTAGCGATTATCATATCGCCCACCACTGCATAAAATCCTGGTAGTACAGGTGTGAGCATGTATTTGAAAACACTAGCCTCATGGGTACATGGTTCTCCCTGGATACTTGTGCATTCTCCACCAGACAAACTGCATGATCAAGTCACTCCTTGGCATACTGAAGTGGGTTAGCGATCATCATATCGCCCACCACTGCATAAAAACCTGGTAGTACAGGTGTGAACATGAATTTAAGGTCACTATAGCCTCATGGGTACATGGTTCTCCCTGGATACTCATGCATTCTCCACCAAACAAACTACCTGATCAAGTCACTCCTTGGCAAATACTGAAGTCGGTTAGCGATTATCATATCGCCCACCACTGATTAAAAAACTGCTGGCATGTTGATATACATGTACAGTTGAATTAATAATGAGTGTAGGATTAAACCCAAACCTCAGACTCTCTCTAAAAATGATATATTCAGAACTTGCTCTTGTATTCCAAATTCATCAGTATTTAGTCTGGTTATAATGTTGAGTTATTGGTAGACCATAGATTCCTATTCCACCTCTTCAAAAATTCATAAATTGAATGACTTGTCATCCACGACAGCTATGTACATGTATCCTCATATACAGAAGTAGTACAGTAAAGATGCTATGCAGATGATGCAGTTTGTGTCATATTCATTTTGAGATGAATAGCACTAAAATCTTTTGAACAATTTCAGTATGCAGTCTTGATACATATATGTAGTTAAATGAGCTCAAATCACACATTCACTATGCTGGAATGGGTTAGCGATTGTCATATCGCCCACCACTGAATAAAAACCTGATTGTACAGGTGTGAACATGGATTTGAGATCAAAGAAGAAAATATGTATACATGTATCATATGCCTCCCAAATTTAAACATTGAACTCATTCTTCTAGTTCTTCGATGGAGGACTCAATGTCATGCATGTATTGCATGAAGGCATCTTCAGTGTTCAGTAATTCAAAAGCAGATTTTGTTTGAGTTGTAAGTCTGTTGAGCCTTTCAATCTCTCTGTTTCTTGCTTTTGTTGTTGCAGTGTCTACAACGTGGCAAAGCCTATCCTCATTGACCAAAACATCAGGGTGCCATGCAAAATCTGGGTCGCTGTTATCGCTACCAGCAGACTTTGCTCGGGACAGGGCAACAAACAGAGCTCCTGGATTTCGAGACTCAAACATCCGACTTCCTGGGTGGATAATGTATCTATTAGATTCATTGTTCCCAATTGTCATACCTTGACAACGATGTATTGTTGTTCCCCAACCAAGCCTCAAAGGTATCTGTTTTCTCTTACATCTGCGGCATCGACAATCTAATCTCCTTTCAACTGGAACTATTGGAACAAGATGTGGTTGTTCTTTCACAAATGGTGGCCCAGTATATTTGGCGAAGTCAACCATAACAATCAGAGGAAGGGAGTCATATGGTGATGTTCCAGGTCGGTAGAGAATGTCAACTGCTTTGCCAAATGATCCATTGAACAGTACATATTTTACATTTAAGTTCACGGTCAAAATGACCTTGGCGCCTTTGCAAAGGTAGACAGTCTGCATAAGGCCATTGGATTTGTCACTGGATAAACTCTTTGAATGGATGCCATCTGTTATGGCAGTGACTTTGGCAATTGGGTAAGACTTGTTGAGCTGAAGAATTTGGGTCTTGTTATGATTCCATTCCTCAGCATGAGTTGGAAAAACAAACAAGCCATTTTCTTGTAATCTGCCCAACAAGTCTTCTCCGTGTGTATATCTGAGGTTGTTCCACTGGAATTGTTGCAGCCACCTGGCTTGCTCTGGTGTGGTTTTGTAATTCCTCATGCAAGACAGGGTGTTTTTCAGCTGCTCCTGATCGTTATCCTGACGAATGATAGTTCAAATTGACTGCATGTTTGAAATTGTTCCAAATGATTGTACCATGCATTGCAGCTGGAATTTTACTTTTACAGTTGTAGACAGGCGAATCACAAACTGGTGGCAGCTTGGCATCATCACCAAGGAAAACAACCACAGGAAGTCTCCCCCACGACTCTGTAGTATCTGCACTGTGATGGTGAGACATCCCACACCTAGTCATGTACTCCATCCAGTCAAGGGTTGTGCTTCCAATCAAAGAGCGTTCATCAACCAACAAGGCAACAAGACCTTCACAATTTCTTTGAAGATCTTCCCCAACAAAACCATCAGGAGGTGACATGTCTTTAAATGCTGAATTGTGCATTGGGATTTTCAGAAAACTGTGGAGAGTTACACCAGATATTAGATTTGCACTGTTACCAGTTGGGCATAAAACCTGAACAGAGTTGTTGGTCTTAAACATGAGACGTATAGCCCTCACAAGACATTTGATAAGGTAAGATTTACCTGAACCTGCTGTTCCCGCAACAACAAGACGCAGAGGCTCATAGGGAACCTTATGCTTGTGGTCTGTCAAGGTTTGCAAAACCAGGTTGAAGGCAAACTTTTGCTCCTTGTTCATGCTGTGGAAAGATATGTCTAGGAGCTCTAGATTAGATATATTTGCATGGCTGTCTTTCTTGTCAAGACTTTGCCACCAATCTAAGCATTTATCTTCTGTATATATATCACTGCCTATGCTCCAGTCATTTTCTGGCCCTCCATCATCATAAATGAAATCTGAAAAGTCAGCAGGATTATCAAATGTGGCATTTGGCTGCACAATATCAATCCAATCAGGCTGTTCCGAGTCCTCACACTGTGAGTATTCATCAGTATCCTCCTGATTGTCTGACCTACATTCATTCTGCCCAGAAGCATACCTTCTGGCCCTTTCAACATCAGCGTTAACGAAAGCTGGACACATGTCAGAAGACAGGAATTCTTGCATTTTCTCAAGCCAAGTAACTGATAGTTCTTTAACTTGAGAAATAGTATGCCAATCTGGCCAGTGGAGTAACAACATTGTTCTACAATAGTCTTCTTGGAGTGGCCATGTTGCTTGTGTGTTGCTTCCTGATATAACTGGAACTCGACCTGATTTGCAAATGAAGCTATACCATGAAGATTTATCATCTTCATGTCTAGCTAAGTATTTGTCCAAAGGAGTAGACTTGGTTACTGTAGAACCTGTACGCTCCAAAACTCTGGAACCAGACATACTTACAGATTGAAACTGATGACTTGACCGGTACAAAGGTAAAGAGGACAGTTCAAACGATGCTTCAACAGCAGAAATGTCCCGTTTAACTGTACCCATGAGAAGTTTTGTACAAAGGGATTTAGTCAACGGAATGAACAAGATCATTGAATAAGTCAGCTGTTGCCCCAGTTGGTTCATTCCCTTTGCACGCATAACCAGAAACATACTTTTCTGTTGCAATGATCTCATTAATGGAAAGGTTCTCTGGGTTACTCTGAGAAATAATCAAAGAGATATCCCCATTGGCCCTCCACCCTTGAGTGTGGTACTGTGAATGTTGCACGAGCATTGGATGCTCACTCCATTTCAAGACGCAACGATCCATTTCTGTCTTTTACAAGAGCCGGAGTTGATCTTAGTTCCTTCCCTGGTTTGGCTGTTGTTCCAAACTCCATCCGACAAGACTTGGTTTGATGACTCCCATTGGGTCGAGAATTCCGTAAACAGTAATCAGAACAGCGATGGATATTGATTTTGTTAGTAAGTAAAATATGATCCTCCAAAAGAGGTTCTTGTGACTTACTGACATCCATCAGGAGTTTGACGAGAGGATTTTTCTCTTCCGGTGGTGGCATTCCAGTTCCTTCTGGTGGAGGCCATAGATCTTTTCTAGATTGACCATTTACATCCTTACCTGCAGGGTGACATGCAGTCAGATCAAACACAGATTTTGCCCAACGATTTAACTCCATAGCAGAATCATCCTCAGACAAGTTGTCTTGAAGAGCTTTGTACAGAAGATTGTGGGGCTCTCTATCTGACCGCCAACACAAACCATGCCAGTGGATCATGCCCCTCGATTTTGCAAACTCTTGCCTGTACCAAAAGGTATCTACACCGAATACAGGACCCATAACTTCCTTGAAATACGACTGTGTACGTAAGTCAAAGTAGTGCCCAACAACATGAGTATTTTGCTGAAGCGTAGTAAAAAGCTTGTTGTTGCGATCATTCAGGTCAACATGTTCATCAGATGTTGCATTTACATATTAAATTCTATTCACTCACTCACTCACCCTTCATTTACATAAAGTGACAGAAGGCGCCTCAGCGGTTTGAAATAATACTCAGCACAGCTACCTGTGGTGAAAAAAGAAGGCAGACGTTTCCCTTCATTTATTTGGTATTGAATCAGAGATCTCAATTCTCTGCTCTTTTGGGCCCAGTACTGTGATGTTCCACGTAAAGAAGCACTGAAGTACAGTATTTTTTATACAAATGATGGATCTTTCTCCAGAATTTCTTTTAGGTCAGAGACTGTCAAATTTTCATCTCCAACCTGCTGTCGTACAATGAAAGTACTCTGTTCAAGTACTCGTTTTCTGGGTATGATATTGTGCACGATGAACTTAAAAAACTGATGATGAGCAAATCTGCCATCTTTGTACCATAATAAATGGTTTGCCCAATCAGACATGGAAGTACATGTTTGTGGACGATTGATGCTGAAATCTCCAGTGCCATAGGGAAATAAACTGGGGAAGGCAAATGTGAAAAAATGATGTCGTGTAAATTCAGGGATGGGTTGAGTGTCACGGGTGGGCCAAGGGATTGTAATAGTGCCATTTTTAGTTTTAGTGACCTCCCCATGTTCTGGACCTACAACTTCTTCAACTACCTGTTCTACCCTTTGTCTGATGTCTATTGGTGGCTCATTTATGAGTACCCCTGACACACTCTCCCCATCCACTGATTCCACTTCATGTGTTTGCAGTGGAGCTGGTCCCTTGTCATCTGTGTGCATGTCTGTAGTCATTGAATCATATTCTAATGTAGGAATGTCATTCAATTCACCATTTAAAGGTAGTTTGTCTAACCTTTCCTGACTTATTATGATATCCGAGAAAGCAGGATTGTTTGCTTTCAACCATAGTAATGCTGACTGCACTTTGTACCGTCTGACATTGAACTCTTTACTTGTGTCATTTCTACCTTGTCTACGTACCCGTATGATATCTATTTCTTCAGGCAGTTTGGGGAAAATTTGTGCTGGTTGGTCAATGGCCTGAGGGAATGCAACACAGTGACCATTAGCTGCTAATCCTCCATGTTTAAGAAAGTGAACATTTATGCAAGGTGAAATACGGGAAATTAGTTGCTGTTCAACTACTGTCAGATCTTTAAGTTCTGATGGGACTTCACCTGGGTCCATATTGTTATCCCTGGAAAACATTTTGGTTTTGCTTTTATCTTTATGGCATCTTTGACATACAGTTTTACTTTTGTGTGCCATTTTCATATCCAGCCTTCTTTCATTACATATTTCACACTGGCCAAAAGTATAACTCATTTGTTTCAGTTCAAAAGATCTAATAGAGTCCATTGCTGTGTTCAGTTGTGTATCAATGCTCATGGGATGTGGGGGTGGTAATTCATCTTCCTTCACGTTGAGAGTTTGTGTTTTGCGTTTTATTTCTGCAAGAAGTCTGCGTTTCCAAAGAGCTTTTTCTGTTGCTGTATATGGAGGCTCAAATGGCATTCCGAGCTTCCTACATCTTACCTGTAATTCTCTTTCATGAGTTGACAGATTATGTTCATTGTTGTGTAGAGATGAGAGAGTTGTCCCATTGGATTCTGAACCGTTATTTAACTTGCATAAATGTTCACCTGTTTTTGCTGCTTTCTTTTGTGAAATATGCCTACGTTTTGGCCGAAATATTTTCTTTTGTGTTGTAGATGCAGTTGTGGGTTGAGAATATGTTGTTTGCATAGGTTCTTGTGAATTATTCAGGCTTTGGTGTGGTGATGAACATATATCAGGGTTGGGGGATTCGGCTCCAAAGCATTTCTTCAGGTTCGATAATTCAGTGACACTGAATGCGGTTTCTGGATATTTCCGTTTTGAAGGATTGACGTCAACATTTCGCATACTGCTTGTCGGAGTTTGTACTACTTCAGTTATAAGTTTGAAGTGACAACTGTCTAATAAAAGATTTATGGTCTCTGTTTTTGGTTTATCAGCAGAATATTCGTGTACACTGATGCAGGCTTCAGGAAGGTGGGTATTCGGGTTGGATTTTGTCCCTTTTAGCAATATACAAATGTTGTGCTGCAGGATTTTAGTTGCAGCATGTATTTCACAAGCTGTTGCCCACCCATTACCTAGCACCATGTTCTTCCAATAACCTTGTTGGGATTGGGAATGTATATCGTGATGAAGCAACACATCATTTTGTGAGTCCCCCCAGTTGTTAAAAACAAATCTACAAATTAGATACCTGTTGTACCTATGCCGTGAAATATCACCATGGAGAGCTAAGCTAATACAGTGAAAAAAACAATTTCCATCTCCTGGAACATCTAAAACTTGGCCGGATTGTTGCACAAAAGTGCAAGCAGATTTTATATTTACACTTTCTGATGGAGAAACTTTGGCATAATTGTGTTCCTTTGCCAACACTGCAGAGTGGATGGAACAATTTTCTCTCCTTGTAGTTGGTATGTGATCCTTTGACACATTTGATTTGGAATAACTGTGTTCATCCATATTGTAAGATTGTATTTTTTCTCTCTTTTTTTTGTAGCTTCAGTATATATATGTAAAACAAACAATTCAAATACACTACGGAGAGCTCAATATTATTTCATAACCTTATTCATTGAGTTAATAGCAACCAGTCACACCAGGGGACATAATTTTACACTGGTTGATGAAGTTACCTCCCCTCAACTATAACCATAACAGTCCGAAGAAAACTTTCAAGTGTAAACTTTTTAGAGACCGATTTGGTTGTGTTCTGTTATGAAAAAGATGTGTTTGTGTCATATAATTACTTTCTGGGAGATATTGAATAGTATGTCGGTAGTTTATATATTTAGATTTCTGGCGTATCTATGCCTGAAACACGGCTATTCATAAAAGGTGAAATTCTCAATACCGGTGACGTGCATATTCATAACATGGTAATGGCGTAGATTATCACTACCGCAAAACAGGGGGGAGATTTTTATGTATATTGTCCAACAGAAAAATCTATTTACAGTTTAAAAAATACGGATATAATCTACAGGAATTTACAATGTCAACACTGATATATACAATGGCCTAAACTGACCTTTTTGGACTTTAAAGTCAAAATTTCAATGAAGAGGTTACTTTGCCTGACAGCTGTCAATCACGGACCGTCAATCACCCGAGTCAGCCAAGCATATTCAACGAGCAGACGACGCCTTTATTTCCGGTAGGGCTCTGTTGTTTTTTCAATAACAATATATTTTTCGTTCCAACTTAATTAGTGATTTTTATATTTTTGAAGTGGATTTTTTTCAGTCACGAAATACAAAAAAAATATTCTCCAGAAGAAAACCAGATGTTGATGTCCGAGATGCAACATTCAAAATGACCCCCTAATACGACCAGTACCCGGATGTAAAACCGGATATACCGCGAAAAAAGATTCGTTAGGGTTACAGTTATCATGGAGTGGTGTGCATTTCTCATAAGTACAGATGCTGCCTATTGAGTTCGCTTCGCGAACGACCGGCTTCGCCGGTCGTTCTCTGTGCTCACTAATAGGGACCTATATAAAATATGGTAAGTACTCCTTTAAATAGCAAACATATGACTCCACAGGAAAGCCTCTCTCGGAATTCAGAATAGAGTACCGAGAATATAACGCCGTAGCCTTGGTATCTCAGTCGTGTTTTTATTGCAGCTGATCATGTGGAAACTATGAAGTAACCACTTCAATGAGAAATCATTCTGTTTGCTCTTAAGGGATTTCGTTACCTTTCACATGCAAACAGGTTGTTGTTAAGACCCCTTTAATCACAGTCTGAGAAAGAAAGTACTATATGAAAAAGAGCATATACAAAAGATATCATATATTTGGCCATATTGTTTGTTATATACAGTATTATTTGCAGTATATCTCTGCAATGAATGTAGAAAAATGTACTGAACATCATATAAATTGTAACCGCTATCCACAAGGTCGCGCGCCACTCGAGTCGTGCAAATAATTTCCTACACTGCTGGTGGGTTTGGACCTGCTCCGGAGTAAGCCAAAGAATATTGTTTTATGCAGATTTAATAAAAACCGATCTATAATCATATTTCAGTGCTTTTTGTTGCTGCATAAACCATGAATTTAGTGAGATGTCAGTTTGTTCCATTTGCGAGGCTACATAGTACATATCTGTACGGCTTGTTTTAACAGACACGTCTTTCTCGACTGAGTTCTCTACATGCATACTACATACAAACATAACATCCCCTCCCCATCTCTCCTTCCAAAGCCTGTCATAATGCGTAAACTGCAGGTCAATAGACCATCCCTTGTTAAAAGGTGTTTCAAGGAAGCAATTCTCAAGCTGTGTTTTATAGACTTTTCCTCACGGTGACGATAAACGGAGCATCATGGGTAAATTCAAGATGGCAGCCACGTGGGGTGCCACAAATGTGATGGTTTTGTCATTTTTCTTTAAAATTTCAGCTTTTCGGCGATGAAAATCGGGGAAAAAAACTATTTAATTTCGCATTACATTAATATTTACTAATTTATCATGCAGTTTTGCGGAGAAATTGCATAAATAAAAAAAAATAAAAAAAATTGACAAAAAATGCACCAAACATGCCGGAGTCAGTGTGACGTCATCAAAGCGGCAATCTTGGATTTCTTTTTACATTTTCTCGTAGAGCTTCTCCCTGGGGTTTAATGTGGTAAGCTCAACTAGCTCAAGGGATAAAAAGAAAAATAGGGGGGGGGGGCAAAATGGCTCCACCGCAGACCTGGACAGTTCTCCAGAAGCCTGTAATGCGATATGTTTGGAATCATATCGTTATGTTGAAATGTCATATCGCAATGATTAAGCGGAAAAACAAATTGTCGGGTTTAGTGTGCCAGCGTCAATAATTCATGGGTTAAAATTTACTATATCGTCAACCCACTAACACATTTGCCTCGAATTTCACCCAAAGATTGAAACGAATTTATTATTTATTTCCACTGAAGATATACTTTTTTGTTCCAGCTACACGATGGCCTGCAGCAAATATTTAGAAGACAAATACAGGAAAATGTTTCATTTCTATGACGTCAGCAAGGATGGCTTCATATCACGGGAAGACTTTGACGAAATAGGACAGATCATATTAAGCACATATGAAGCAGGAGATGAGCATGGAATTAAGATGAAGCAAATGATTACACAGACATTATGGCCGGTGTTCGAATCGATAGCAACGGATGGAAAAGTTGATGAAGAAACCTACGTCAAAGCTAGGAAATACCTATACGAATGTAGTTTGGCAAAATGCAAACACGTCGCATTGATTTCCGCCACGGTCCTGTTCAACATCTTCGATAGAAACAGTGATGACTTGATGTCCGAGGAAGAGTTTCAGCTCTTTTACAGGAGTTTTAATGTCCCAAACAAGGAAGTTATCCCAAGCATATTCAAGCAGCTCGATATTGATGAGGACGGTTACCTCTCGCGGGGAGAGGTTGTAGTTGCCATGGTGAATTACTTCACATGTAATGACCCACGTGTCGGATACGCATTCCTGTTCGACTTCAAATAAAAATGTGGCCGATATCAGTTCCGCCTTTCAGAGTAATGGTCCAATCAAGCCATATCGAACAGTAATTGATATGTAGCTCCGATAAATGGGATGAATTGTGTCCATATCCCGACGAAATGCTAAATATATATATCTGGAACTTGAATGTTGAACTGATGTGGGATTTGATTTAAATTGTCCTTTTATAAGCAAGAAAAAAATCCGCGGTTTATTCTCAACCAAGAAAAGAAGAACCCTTCTACTGAGTCTAACTTTTACCCTGATGAAATGAATCAAGCCGGACAAAATTTGTATCTCGAATTTGTATCTCGGTGTTAA
>JAVTVY010008058.1:0-43924 GCA_036873755.1 Hanleya hanleyi
TTTGCTGGATAAAACTTAGATGGAAGAAACAACATCTTTCTGACGGTCGTAATTCATATTCAAATTCTGTACAAATTATACCAACAGCATCAAACATGGCGATCGCATACTTGATTCTGATTGGTTGAGTCTCTGAACCTGCACCCGGTCTCACTCAATATTTCCAAATTGTGATCATTACTCCAACATAGCCGTTACTCCAAGTTGTGCCCGTTGTGTTAATTTAAGACAAAGTTATTGATGATGACGTCACTGATCATGATCATTCTCCTGGTCTGAGTAACTCTTTTTCCACTACTGAAGGTAATAGGATCTTGATTATGAGACAGTATAAAATTCACGTGTTTACAGAAACCTGTTTTCACCTCGAAATAGACGATCCTGCACAAATCTGCACGTGTACTTTGTCATTCAAGAACCACAAGACCCAGCGCCTCAGAATAACTCTGAGCATGCGATAAGATAATATACTTTAACTAAACTGAACACTATCTTTCAAGTTTTGTCCCTTACACCGCACCTCTCTGCATAGGGGCCGAATTCTTGCTAAACAGCGCCAGGTCCTTTACCTGTACTACGGGGAAAATAATAATTTTGGGCTCCTCTTTCTTTGCCCGGTAGCAATTCTCACCCAGGTATACATGTATCACATCAACCACAGGACGTACTGGTGGGAATATCAGACTTACAAGAAATTTCTCAAAAGCTGCCTGTATACCACTAAATAATAG
This sequence comes from Hanleya hanleyi, assembly GCA_036873755.1. Taxonomy (NCBI): domain Eukaryota; kingdom Metazoa; phylum Mollusca; class Polyplacophora; order Lepidopleurida; family Hanleyidae; genus Hanleya; species Hanleya hanleyi. The sequence continues at coordinate 732 of JAVTVY010008058.1, forward strand.
GTTGGTAAATGATTAGATCTGAACCAGTCGCTGGAATTCACTTTCTATTTAATAGGAATGACTTCGAGGCGTTTATTTGCACCGATATTTCGAGACGTGCCGTTGTCAGGGAGTACTAATGTACATATCGGAATATTGGCGAATCTTCACATTGAGTGCATGCTTATAGAATCATGCTTAAAATATCATGTTTGTCGTGTGTGAGTGACAACGTCAGACAGTGAGCATTACGTTATCGAAATACTCCCCCACTTTATTTTCAGAGAATAGTAGTCTGGAATTAGACCAATTTCTCCAGCAGATTGGCCGGTTTTGCTTTCAATTCCCGTCAAATCGAGCCCAGTCGGTGATCGAAAATGCAATTTTAAATTCTTCATTCGAGCTGTCGTAAGAGCTGTAATATATTAGAATCGAATGCCAAATGTTTTCCCATGAACAAATTGGCCCCGCTCATAAAAATGTTTACTAACTGGAAATTCACAAAGAGGTGACGCTCGCATATATATATATAGTCAACAGCCGGAGAGCACCGAGTCTTTATTGTTCGAAGTCAGTTAACTCAAGTCCATATAGCTATGCTGGCAAAGTTTCAGCCTACAGACCAAATTGGGCCTTAGATGTACTTTTTGGATTTTATTTTTCTTTTAGTTTATCCTCCTGCAGTTACCTGAATGAAATCCGAACAGAATTTCGCAACCTTCCTACCTAAACGGTGGCCACACGGACCGGACAAACAAATAACAAATAAACAGAGACAGAGGTTACTACATTATAGTAGTATGGATACTCTCAGCTGTGAAGTTCCTTCGTTCGATTGGAATTTTCTGTCAGGCTATGTGAAAAGCGATAGGATATAGACGAGACCTGACCTCCAGAGGTTCTTTAGACAATATCAGGCCGTGAAAGGCGACATGATATAGACAAAGAGACCCGACCTCCAGAGGTTCTTTAGACAATATCCATCCTCGCGAGTCAGTATATGGATCGATCTATTGGGATCGATACACTGGCTTGGTTTGTTACCCATACGAGTTCTGGATATAAATAGATGGAGGGGTTTCCCCTGAATCAACCCAATCAGTGAACGCGCTAAGCTGGTTGATCAGGCCAATCCCCTGCGAGGTATGAGATGTGAGAGTTTTCAATTTCATTGTGGGCCAAACTGCTTTGATATCAAGAGGAAATCGACATCGGAAGTCAAAGCAAAAATCGCAGGCAGGAGATACCGACATGCTAATTCAAAACAAGCGCGGGGAATGAAATACACGAGATTGTATATAATAGAGGCATCGACTCAAGAACTCATTCGAATCACCAAAAATGTCCAGGTAAACCCTCTGTGAGGCTTTAGGATTTACCTGGACTTGTGAAGTTGGGCAATATCAGGCCCTCGCATGAAGTATCTTGTATGTGGATGTTAGACGGAAGGGTGCGAGACTCGTTGTTAGGCCTACTGTATACGCTCCAAGGAGATCCCGAATATCGCACCGTTCATGCTCCACTGGTCGTCGAGCGCTGATCAGCCTCGGTGACTCTGGGTTGTAGTTTTCACCTTTCCTATGATTATTTATGGGGAAAGTTTTGGGCTTATTTAACTGGCAAATTCATACGGTTATATGGTACGATATCGGTACCTGTTTGCTGTACAGTGCCCGATAGGTTATTGGCAAACTTTTTCGAAGCAGCCTCTTACTTTTCAATGGATTTATATGAACGCGTTCTCATGACATCAGATTGTAGGTACTTCATACTGTTACGTGTAGATTATACACCGATAGTATTTGAGAGGTTTCAAACTCTGACAATGGGAGGATGAAGAGAACATAGCACAGTGATGTTCAGGTTGATCCGTGACAGCGCTCAGGAGTAGCACCATTTTAGTAGTGGTCCACATGTGTTTCCTAATAAAATTATCTATCATCTGGGCTCATTTTCGCTGTTCAATCTGAGGTCACCATACTCTGCGAGCCAACACTAAATGGTCCTCAGCCCCAAACTGCCAAGTTTGAGCGCCTGTCTTTAATTGTTGGTCCGTTAGGGGTAGATAATCTCTTTGAACAGCTAACAATGAGTCAGAAAGATAGATTATTTTATTAGGAATATATTTGGATCATTATTAAAGTGACGAGCAAAGGATTTGTGGACCTAACGGATAAACAGAGAGGATGTGAAAATTGCCAGTATTCTTGTTATTGAATGAACGAGGAAAATAGCTACTTTTAATAGGAAGATATCTATAGACCACTCTAAAAAGGTGAGCAAAGGACTGGTGGACCTAACGGATCAACAAAGAGAAGGGATGGGAAATTAAAATTGAAAATTTAGCGCTGGCAAGCAGGGTACGATGGCCTATCTGTAAACACCTGAAAAGGAATCAGGAATAAAGATATTGGTATAAGGAAGATTTCTAGAGCAATCTCAAGGTGACGAGCATCAATTCTAGTTAAAGGAATAAGGAAACGGGAATAAGTAAAAAGTTTCCGTTACGGGAGATATTCGGTTCCATGTTTGCGTTCGGTAGGCCTACTATGTCAAAAGTATAAATCCTGAAAATTATGCGTTCGAACAGTAAAACTTGATACGACATAGACGTAGGTAGATGTAGGTAAATATATACAAGCACACGCTTAAAACTAAAGTGTTGAAACTTACTCGTAAAGTGTTGAAATAACCCTTTATAAGTGTGTCCACAGGGACAACACTTAAAGAGCAGTCCCTGTGGACACACTTAAAGAGTTATTTCAACACTTTACGAGTAAGTTTCAACACTTTAGTTTTAAGCGTGTATATGAACATATAGATGTACCGGTAGGTAAATATATACATGTACGTCGGTAAATGGACATACGTGTACATGTTGAAACATGTCATAGCGACGATATGTTCTATGACCAAATCACAATGCATAGGAATGTAGTTTCGTTCAAACTGAAGGTATACTATAGAAGGGGAAGTATTTGGACTATGTCAGCTATAGCTGGCGAAATCCTATCGATAAACATTCTTCTCCTCCCTTCTCTCCTTCCCCAGACTTTCGCTATTTTAGTTCCTTAACTTTTCAACAAATTGGCCGATCGCTCTTAAATTTCTTCATGTCGCGTATCAAACTTGAGGCCAGTAAGTGAAAGGCCAAGGTCACCATTGGCAACAAATCGAGTTGGTATATGAGGGAAAGACGAAGTATCCGAAAACAAAATTGAGGTCAAGGTCAAAGGCCAATATAACAAATTTGGTCACAAAATGGATATATCAAAGACGATATGCCCGGATTTGAAATTGTCAAAGGTCAAAAGTCAATGTCACATCCCTCCAACACCATCATAAACAAAAACCCTGGAAAATGTTCACTGAAAACATGGTATGTGCTTTTACTCCAGTCCAAGAGCAACCACCTCGCTGGGGGTCTAATAATACCCCAGCCACCAGTCAGATTTTTGGACTGGATTCCGGGCCGCGCGCGCATCGCCGGATGTGATATCATATTTAGTAACATAGATGTTTGCCCAACATTTCGATTACTTTTCAAGTCTGCATAATACCTCTGTTGACCTAGCGTTAAAAAGAATTATCTGGAGATTATTTTCCCGGTTTATCTGGACAGAGCATATGAAAAGTAATTCGCTCATGTGCAAAACTGAAGGAGTTGTCCGGCCGGATTCAAACTGAACCGTGCGTACGTGGGTTTTCCCCTATACGTCATAGCAACGTAGTAACGGTCAACTTCCCCTATTGGAGGCAGGGATGATAAATGAGTCTGTGAAATGGAGCATGCGCGGTGGGGAGGATTGTCCAAGACTGTGGATTGAAATCATATTGCGGTCGAAAGATCAAAGGTCAAGGTCAATGGGGATAATCAAATCAGGAAACCATTGAAAATCACACTTTCGTGACTGGATGCGTTAGTGGTAGTCGGTACCGAGATTGAGGTCAAAGTTCAACGGTCAAGGCCACTGACCACCAGCAACTCACTGAACCTGAAAGTCCCGTAGATTTCATGTTAATGACGTAGTCCATAGTGCCAATATTAGGCTCTTGTCTTTTTTTTAAGTCCAGCGTTATGGCACAGCAGCATATCCATACAGATTTCTTTGATAAGCATACAGATTGTTATCTCTTAGCGTTTGATCGAAATGGCTGATTATAAAACACAACCTCTGTTGCTAAGGATTATTCGGGGGTGCTTATAAGGATTTAACCTTAACCTTTCAGACAGAATAATCACACCCTACTCTATTTACTGTCACACATATACATGCTGAAGAATATAAGGTTGATAAACACGGCAATGGTTTGAGTTACATAACTACGTTGTCTCGCCGCGGTTTGAAGTTAGGTATATACATTCAGGCGAACACATTCACACATAAATGCACACTATTTTCTATAACAAGCCAATTAATTGTCAATATTGATAATTCACAAATAATTCGATATCACCTCAACAGTCTTCATATAAGCCAGATCCTTTAATAAATACTTGATTAAATAACTAAATATCCACTAATCGTATCTCCAAATCACTTACCTCGACATTTAGTTGAATATATTCATCATCTTCTTTCTCAGCGTATGTTTAGCAAATACATGGACATGGTACATGGTATGTATTATAATTCAATCCGTGCTTAGACGTGTTATGGGTTGTCTACAGACTATAACTGCAGTATTTAAACTGACGCCTTTCGAAACTCAACACGAATTTAATTCTTGTCTGTACTACAAGACCGGAGCACAAGGGGCGGTCGTATCGTAGGGTTACACGCTGAGAGAGACCACGATCCCAGTCACTCCCGGGGTCTCAGAAACAACTGAACAAGTCCAGAGCAAACAAAGCTTTCAGACCCCGGCTATAAATCCTTCGGGTTTAATATCTTTTCATACCAGTATCGAGAACCAAACTAAGTGGGAACCCCTCCATATATGACAAGAGGGCAAACAATAGGTGGATATGCACGATAGCCTACCATAAACATACAATATAAATATTATAAGTCGTTCTAATAGTATTTCGACAAACACGTTGTCAGCTACTCCATGCACAGGTGTTTTGTTCATTAGGGATTTTCTTTTCATCGTATCATACATTCTCAGTTTATTTTGTTTCTATTTTAATATTTTTTGACGACAGGTCTGAGCATACATTTTATTGAAGTGTGAAAGAGACATGTGAGAATGTTAACTCAAAATGAACCACGAGTTTCACATAATGGTTAGTAGTAGACAAAGGACATCTGGCCCGCCATTTAAGGGCAGATAGCTCTGTTGGAACAATTCCTGGCTATCTCCCCTGATTCGCACATTTCTGCCCCTAAATAGCCATCCAGGTGCCCTTTTACTACTTATCAAATTGACGTCACTATGACGTCACATCCATGGCAATGTTCGACAATGTCCGGGAATGTCCGGTAATATAATGTCTGGCCATCTCCGGGAGAATATAATGGTCAATAAGCCTTTATCCGCCTTTCCAAAGTATCAATGGAAAGCACGTCATCAAACAGGGTCCCCGACAATATCGCCAGCACTATGCCCAGCATAAATGGCAAGTGGGGAGCCCTCAGTTTCTCCACATAGCCATACAGCGAGAGAAGGGAAACCGTATTGGCATGAAAAAATACATTCTTCTCCTCCTTTATTACTATATGTCTTACTTCCCATGGTTTCCATGGGAAGTAAGACATATAGTAATAAAAATAGCCTATAGGTGTTGTACGATGTTATTATGACGAATCTAGGATCAGTGCGACCACAGGGTCGAGCGTGTCGTGTCCAGTATATCCCCGCAAAAGAAATCAACAAACAAAATGACGGCGCTGCTGTGGGAATTCCCCTTTTGGTATCGATCGTGCTACCATCTTGAAGCAGGGAAGACAGTTCGGACTAGGCGAAACCTCTGTGGGCCAAATTCCCGGTGATCTCCCCTGATTCGAACATTTGCATGTTAATCTATACGGGGGAATGCATGTATGGGATAGGGGTGGTCATTTTTTTTCTTGTGGATTTTACTATGAAGTGTGGCATCTTGTTTTCTTCGTCTCCCCACGTAGAACACGATGATAGGGGTCTCGAAGCCATTGGTTGAAGTTTTTTGAAAAAGTCACTGTGCGCATGCGCATCGGGCAAGTAGTGTCGTGTGTCGTGGAACTGGCGTCATTCTGCGCATGCTCAGTAGAAAAAGGCGCATGAAAAGGGACGTTTTGGGATCGAGGTGAGCCACTATTAGTCCGAATGGGTCGTGGTAGGTGTCAAAGTGAAGCGCTCCTCCAGGGCGATCAAGTCATGGGTGGGTGCATGTAAACTTAGGATTGTGGTTGAACATATAAAAAACGGAACACGGACTTTACTCCTAAAATAGGAAAACCAGGTCTAGAGGGGCTAATATGGCTTCCAAGCGGCTCGAGGCATGTCGAGAGAGGCAGGGTAGGTTAGTGGGTGTATGTAAATGTAGGATTGGGTTTGAAGATATAAAAAACGGAACACGGACTTTACCCTTAAAATAGGAAATCCAGGTCTAGAGGGGCTAATATGGCTTCCCAGCGGCTCGAGGCCTGCCGAGAGAGCCAGGGTAGCTTAGTGGGTGTATGTAAGATTAGGATTGGGGTTGAACATATAAAAAACGAACACGGACCTTACACCTAAACCATGGGGGATCATCCAGGGAAGTGAATATGTTGGCATCTGCAGGGTTGCATGTAAAATTAGGATTTGTCCCCAAAAAGAAAAAAAAAGCGGAACACGGACTTTTCACCTAAACCGCGGGAAATCATAGACGTTTTGGGGGATCCACTATTGGTACGAATGGGGCGTGTGAGGTGTCATCGTGAAGCATTCGTGGGGGTCTGTTGAGTGACTGAGGGACCATCCGTGATCCAAATGGACTGTGTGAAGTGTCATCTTGAAGCTCTCGTGGTGTGGGCCACGACTTGAGGGATGTTCATATCATCTGTGGCGTCATTGGTGACATCATCAGTAGGAGTAGTAGTCAGAGTGGGCATTTTGAGGATGTGAAAGAATATGGACAGTAACGCCCACCAACGCATAGCTCAACGCTTCAACGTCCTGGCGAAATAGCCCAGAAGATATCATTTTCTAGATATTGCATGGGATTGCCACCAATTCCAAATGCAGTGACGCTCGTCAACGCCCTAACGTAAAGCCTTAACGCCCTATATGAACACCTTAATGCCCTAGCATAACTCCTTGACGCCATGATGTAGACAGGTGAGATAACAACAACAACAACAACAACAACAACAAGGATAACAGGTCAATGATTTTGGTCCATACTTCATGTAAGAAAGCACGAGAGAGATAGACTTCCCGCTATTAAGGCATTCCTTCTGTTTTAAAGGCCGTTTGAAACATTTTCATAAGGGGCGGGTGGTCGGGGCTGAGAGTGGTAATCACCCTAGCTATCTGTATGCTGTATCTTTTCAGAGAAACGGCGTTGCGGCATTTAACAGTTCAATGTCCATCTAGCGGTAGATACGGCACTTTGGATAGTATTATTATTTAACGGCAGATTGAGACGGCGGTGTGATAGTCTTCATCTTTTCCTCGGCGGTGGATTGGAGATGGTGGTTTGAATAATCTCCCTTGCTTTGAAGCAATCGACTGCTTATTTTTTCATCAGCGGTAGAATGAAGACGGTAGTTTGCATATTATACTTTTGCTCAACGGTAGATACGGCACTTTGGATAGTATTATTATTTAGCGGCAGATTGAAACGGCGGTTTGATAGCCTTCTCCTTTTCCATGGCGGTAGAATGGAGATGGGGGTTTCAATAGTCTCCCATGCCTTGAAGCAATCGACTGCTTACTTTTTCATCAGCAGTGGACTGAAGACGGTAGTTTGAATATTATACTTTTGCTGAGCGATAGATACGGCACTTTGACTAGTATTATTATTTAGCGGTAGATTGAAACGGCGGTTTGATAGCCTCTTCCTTTTCCTCAGCGGTGAAATGAAGATGGTGGTTTGAATAGTCTCCCTTGCTTTGAAGCAATGGACAGCTTAATTTTTCATCAGCGGTGGAATGAAGACGGTAGTTGCAATATTATACTTTTGCTGAGCGATAGATACGGCACTTTGACTAGTATTATTATTTAGCGGCAGATTGAAACGGCGGTTTGATAGCCTTCTCCCTTTTCTCAGTGGTGGAGTGGAGACGGTGGTTTCAATTATCTCCCTTGCTTTTAAGCAATCGACTGCTATTTGGGACCGCTTGATACATGAGCTGATGGAAAATCAGTACCGTAGCCTATGCCAGCGCGCTTCGTCTGGTGTAAGTCCGCAAACTTAGTGCACATATCTGGTCCATAATTCATGCAAGGGACTCCGCGATAGCGAACACCATTTATTTAGATAAATAACACTCAGGAATATGGGATGGGGGTTATATTAGAGAAGGGATTTGTAGGCCTATAGATGTAGGCCTATGTCTTTCCGAACTTTCAATTTTAAACAGCGGCGTTGCGGTCTTTTTAGTTTGCAGACTGGCAATTCCTACCTACTCAGCTGCTTTGCGGCGTTGCTTCAACAGACTAAATCTTCCTTGTAAATATATGCAAGAACGGGTTATAACTCTTGGTTGGATATGATGTGTTTGGATATTTGAATTGTCGATGTCTATACCATGTATACAGCGGACTTGCGCTGGTACAAGTCGGAGGTCACATGTCCTCGGCAACGGATTTTGCAATAACTTCTTCATCAGATATGGATATTTTAAAAATTATTAGCACATGTTTGGTACTTTTACAATGCTGTTGGAAAGAAATTTTGAGGAAATGTTTTTGTCAAAAGTAGGCTAAGATCTTGTATATTAGCTAACACAAAAATTTTACAAATATCACAACCATGTTAAAAACGTCTTATTCATATATAGAAAATAGCATACTGTTGCACCAAAATAGCCCGTATTGTGTGAACCATAGGGCAGATTCCACGATAACCTAGTCCACTTCTCCGTCAAGTTTGACCGTTCAATCGAAAACTGATATTAGTAACTTTAAAAATATAAAACTAACTCTTTATCACGTAGGCATACATTGTTTGGAAAGCACACCAAGGTTGCGTAATGTTGCATATGTGAATATTAACAGTTTTATCCTGTATATCCAGAAACACAAATGTTGCTAATGTCAATTGTGTTTCGTCCCGTTCAACTAAAAACTGGACAGACAATTCATAGGGGCAAGTAGTATGGAAAGAGTATTTCAACCCTTATTTCGTAGTAAAAAAGCGCATTTCGGGCCCTATTGACCTTTTGCGCATTTCTTGGAGGTCACGTGGCGTGCATGGGGAGGTCAAGTGCACATGACTTTTGACCTCGAATTCATCCGCGGTGATGCGGTCTGGTGGTCATGCGGTCACTTTCGCGGACAGAAAGTAGTTCCATGTCAACCTGGTGACTTCCAATTGTTAATGTATACGGGGGATGCCTAAGCAGAGTATGGGAATAGACGTTTTGGGGTCTAGGTGGGCCACTATTGGTCCGATTGGGTCGAGTGAGGTATCAAATTGAAGCATTCGTGAAGGCGCATCCAGCCATAGGGGGGGGAGCATGTAAAATTAGGATTTCTTCCCGAAAATATAAAAAGCGGAACACGGACTTTACCCCTAAAATAGGGGAAAACACCTATCAACCCTATCCAAAAGGGCTAATATCGGTCCCCGGGCTTATTGGGATCTGCCTATCAAGTCAATGGGGTGCGTGCATGTAAAATTAGGATTTGTTCCCGAAAATATAAAAAGCGGAACACGGACTTTACCCCTAAAATAGGGGAAAACCCCTATCAACTCTAGCCAAAAGGGCTAATATCGATTCCCGGGTTTACCGGGGCATGCCTATCATGCCAATGGGGTGGGTATATGTAAAATTAGGATTTGTTCCCGAAAATATAAAAAGCGGAACACGGACTTTACCCCTAAAATAGGGGAAAACCCCTATCAACTCTAGCCAAAAGGGCTAATATCGATCCCCGGTTTTACCGGGGCCTGCCTATCAAGTCAATGGGGTGGGTGCATGTAAAATTAAGATTTTTTTCCGAAAATATAAAAAGCGGAACACGGACTCGTACAATTATATGTATTATACAATATAAGGGGAAATGCCTGTATGGGGTATGGGAATGGTCATTTTTTTTTGCATTTTACTATGGGTTGTGGGGTCTTGTTTTTCACATCTCACCAAGAAAAACACAATGGGAAGGGTCCCGGAACGAAACGGTGAAATTTTTGGAAAAGTACCGGGTAGGTCTGTATATAGGCTCATAAGTAGTATATAGACGGCATTTCGAGTCAGGTTGACCTCATTATTTGTTCCCCCGGGTAAAATTTGAGGTGGAATTTTGTCACGTGGCGATCATGTGATCGATGGGGGAAAACTACCTCCAACACAGAAGAGTTCCAATCTAGGGGGAGGTAACTCCGGGTCACTATAGTTCCGGCAAAGGGCCCCTGGGCATGTATTCTTCCGCGGTGATGCGGTCTGGTGGTGAAGCTACTGTATCATGCTGTGAGGGGGCATCCGATTGGACTAGTGTTTCGTCCGTTGTCAACATTCTACGCATGCGCAGACAGGGAATTGTGGGAAAAGGGTGTGGAAATAGACGTTTTAGGGTCTAGGTGGGCCACTAGTGGTCCTATGGAGTCGTATGAGGTATCAATGTGAAGCAGTCGTGAGGGAGCATCCGCCTGGGCTAGTGTGTCGTTCGTTGTCAATATTCTGCGCATGCGCAGACAGGGAATTGTGGGAAAAGGGTATGGACATAGACGTTTTGGGGTCTAGGTGAGCCCCTAATGAGCCGATGGTGTCGTATGAGGTATCAATGTGAAGCATATGTGAGGGAGCAACCGCCTGGAGTAGTGTGTTGTCCGTTTTCGACATTCTGCGCATGCGCAGACAAGGAATTGTCGGAAAATGGTGTGGAAATAGCCGTTTTGCGGTCTAGGTGGGCCACTAATGGTCCGATGGAGTCGAGTGAGGTATCAATGTGAAGCAGTCGTGAGGGAGCATCCGCCTGGGCTAGTGTCGCGGCCGTTTCCAACATTCAGCGCATGCGCAGACAGGGAATTGTGGGAAAAGGGTATGAAAATAGACGGTTTGGGGTCTTGGTGGGCCACTATTGGTCGTATAGAGTCGTATGGGGTATCAATGTGAAGCATTCGTGAAGGAGCATCCGACGGGGTGGTAAGACGTGGATCCGAAGCGAAACGGTGGAATTTTTGGAAAAGTACCGGGTAGGTCTGTATATAGGCTCATATAGTCCCATACTGGCTATATGGGGGGAGGAGTGGTCAAATTTTTTCGTGGGCTTTACTATGGCTTGTGGGGTCTCGTTTTTCTCGACTCGTACTTTGGAACACGATGGGAAGGGTCCCGGAGCGAAGCGGTGAAATTTTTGGAAAAAGTTTAATTTTTTTCGTGGGCTTTACTATGGCTTGTGGGTCTCGTTTTTCTCGTCTCGCCAAGAAAATCACAATGGGAAGGGTCCCGGAGCGAAGCGGTGAAATTTTTGGAAAAGTACCGGGTAGGTCTGTATATAGGCCCATATAGCTCCATACTGGCTATATGGAGGGAGGGGTGGTCAATTTTTTTGTTTTGTGGGTTTTACTATGGGTTGTGGGGTCTTGTTTTTCACGTCTCGTCATTTAGAACACGATGGGATGGGTCCCGGAGCGAGGCCTGTGTAGGTCCATATAGCTCCATACTGGCTATGGGGGCATAGGTCCAACCTGGGAAATTCACACACGTTCATTGTGACATGGGTTGTTTGGACTTGTTTTTCACGTCTCGTCATTTAGAACACGATGGGAAGGGTCTCGAAGCGAAACGGTGAAATTTTTGGAAAAGTTCACCGAGGCCTGGGTAAGCCCATAGGCCTATACTGCATGGCTATGGGGTATAGGTCCATACGGGGTGGACGTTTTGGGGACTAGGTGAGCCCCTAATGATCCTATGGTGTCGTATAAGGTGTCGTAATTTTAAAGCTGTCGTGGAGGAGCATCCGACTAGACTAATGGTTCGTCCGTTTTCAATAGTCTGCGCATGCGCAGCCTGGCCGTAGTATAGAAAGCAGGCAGTTTGGGGGGTATGTGGGGGTGTGCTTGGGGTAGAGATGGACCGCTGTGGGTCCGAATGGGTCGTGCAAGGTGTCAAAGTGAAGCTTGTGTGGGGTAGAGTCAGAATGGTGTGTTTTTAAGTGCAAGTCGCGTTAATCTGCGCATGCCCAGTTGGTTCTAGTAAGTAAAGTGGTCATTTTGGGGCAGTACAGGAAGGTATTTGGGGTAGAGATGGACCATCCTTGGTCCGAAGGCGTCCTGTGAGGTGTCATTTTGTAGCTCTCGGGGTGTAGACCCCGATTGGGGGACTGTCCACAGCATCTGTGACGTCATCGGTGACGTCATCAGTACGAGTAGTAGCGAAAGTGGGCATTTTGGGGCAGCGAAGGAAGGTATTTGGGGTAGGGATGGACCATCTTTGGTCCGAATGTGTCTAGGGAAGTGTCATCTTGTAGCTCTCGGGGTGTAGACCCCGATTTGAGGGCTGTCCACAGCATCTGTCACGTCATTGGTGACGTCATCAGTACGAGTAGTAGCGAAAGTGGGTATTTTGGGGCAGTGAACGATGGTATTTGGTGTAGAGATGGACCATCCTTGGTCCGAATGCGTCGTGGGAGGTGTCATGTTGTAGCTCTCGGGGTGTACACCCCGATTTGAGGCATGTCCGCAGCATCTGTGATGTCATCGGTGACGTCATCAGTACAAGTAGTAGCGAAAGCGGGTATTTTGGGGCAGTGAAGGAAGGTATTTGGTGTAGAGATGGACCATCGTTGGTCCGACTGCGTCGTGTGAGGTGTCATCTTGTAGCAACGCCCGCCAACACCAAGCTCAATGCTTCAACGCCCTGGTGAAATAGCTCAGAAGCTCTGATTTTCTAGACATTCCATGGAATTGTCACTAATTCTTCGAAATGCAGTGACGTCCGTCGTTACGCCTTAACAGACCGGAGAGAGAACAACAACAACAACAAGGATGAGACATGAGCGAACAACAACAACAAGAAGTTTTTTCATATAGTTTATTCTCCCCAATGTTACATCATACCCACGCTGGGGGAGCCGCGTTGGGTATGATTACAATTCAAGAAGACTCTTGTCCAATCAGAGGCCATCATTTGCATCTGTCATATTCGTTCCTGTCCGTTAGATGTATTCTTGTCCAATCAGAAGTCTCCATTTCAGAAAGTTCCATCTTCGGCCATGTTCGCTCTGAACCGTTTGTTCTAATCATCGTCGGGCAGGCCAGGATACCGTTGAGGCAACATATCCTCAGATAGTTGTTTGCGCTTTCTGAGTATTTATCAATGTATGGATGAATACATTCACCCGATAGGAAGATTCCGTAATTTGGTCACGAAGAACGTAACATTGGTTACCCTCTCTACGACCCATTGGAAGTTGGGGCGCTGTTCATAGGCCCATCCCAAGACATCCAATTGGTCCACTTGGTCCAGCACGGGCTGTAGCGACGCCCGGTTAATGATGGTAAACGGTTGGTCAAATACCCGGATGTTACTGCTCGGGTAAAAGTATCGAAAAAATGGCCTTTGGTGGCAAGCTCTCACTTCGCGCACTGGAAATCTTTTCTCTCCTGGTGCAAAGATCACACCCGGCCAAGGGTACACCTTCAAGGCAGGTCAGGCATCGCTGGCGATGGTAGCGGAGATCTCCGGGCTCTCCCCTGGTTGAGCTGTAACCCACACTGAAGAAATCATCTATCATTTCCATAGTTATGGGCGGGTATCTTTTGGTAACTCTTTTGGGGAGTCGAGCGGGAACCGGCACCTTTTCGTCAATCTTCAACGATTGCTCGTCTGCCTTGGAATTGGCTGGCTTTTCCATTTGATCGGGTCTGGTACAGGTTGTGAGAAATGTACATCTAACATGCGTGTTTCCGTATTTATAGTTAGTGGGGAGGTGACCGTCCTATCGACCAATCAGAAGTCATCATTTCAGAAAGTTCCTCCGTCTTCCATCCGAGTACTGTGGTTTTACATCCCGGTCCTCATCTTACATCCGGGTTCTTCCATGTTTACTGTCACGTGACCGGAACCGGAGAGCTAGGAAGTGACGTCATCTTTCGCATGCGCACGTACCTGTGGTGCACAGGCCCAGGTCCAGAAGCTCTCATGTCCTGCATGTGAATATTCATTCATATTGTGTGTATGCATGTGTGTTTAGGCATCTGTGTGTGTATGCGTGTGTGTGTGTGCTTGCGCGCGTGTGTGTGTGTGTGCGTGTTCGTGCGTGTGCATGTGTGTGTATGCGTCTGTGTGTATGCGCCTGTGTGTATGTGTGTGTGCGTGTGCTTGTGTGTGTGTACGCGTGTGCGTGTATGCGTCTGTGCGTATGTGTTTGCGTGTGCGTGCATGTGCGTATGTGTATGTGTGTGTGTGCGTCTGTGTGTATGCGTGTGTGCGTGTGTGCGTGTGTATGTGTCTGTGTGTATGTGTGTGTCACTGGTCAAACAGGGCTACACCAGATCAATGTTTGGTGGTATAGCCCTGTTTGACCAGTGTTTGGTGGTATAGCCCTGTTTGACCAGTGTTTGGTGGTATAGCCCTGTTTGACCAGTGTTTGGTAGTATAGCCCTGTTTGACCGCATAGCCCTGTTTGACCAGTGTTTGGTTGTATAGCCCTCTTTGACCAGTGTTTGCTGGTATATCCCTCTTTGACCAGTGTTTGATGGTATAGCTCTGTTTGACCAGTGTTTGTTGGTATATCCCTGTTTGACCAGTGGTTGGTAGTATAGCCCTGTCTGACCAGTGTTTGGTGTTACAGCCCTGTCTGACCAGTGTTTGGAGGAATAGCTCTGTTTGACCAATGTTTGATGGTATGCCCTTCAACGCCCGGTGGTGGTGGTGGTGGTGGTGGTGTGTTGTGTGTGGTGGTGTGTGGTGGTGATGTGTGGTGGTGTGTGGTGGTGGTGGTAGTCGTGTGTGGTGGTGTGTGGTGGTGTGTGGCGATGGTGGTGGTAGTGTGTGGTGGTGCGTACATACATACACACACACAGACGCATACACACTTGCATACACACACACACACACGCATACATACACACACACGCATACACACACACACATACACAAACGCATACACACACACGCATACACACAGACGCATACACACACATACACGCATACACACACGCATACACACACAGATGCCTAAACACACATGCATACACACAATATGACTGACTATTCACATGCAGGACATGAGAGCTTCTGGACCTGGGCCAGTGCACCACAGGTACGTGCGCATGCGAAAGATGACGTCACTTCCTAGCTCTCCGGTTCCGGTCACGTGACAGTAAACATGGAAGAACCCGGATATAAGATGAGGACCGGATGTAAAACCACAGTACCCGGTGGAAGACGGAGGTACTTTCTGAAATGATGGCTTCTGATTGGTCGATAGGACGGTCACTTCCCCTCTAACTATAAATACGTAAACACGCATGTTAGATGTACATTTCTCACAACCTGTACCAGACCCGATCAAATGGAAAAGCCAGCCAATTCCAAGGCAGACGAGCAATCGTTGAAGATTGACGAAAAGGTGCCGGTTCCCGCTCGACTCCCCAAAAGAGTTACCAAAAGATACCCGCCCATAACTATGGAAATGATAGATGATTTCTTCAGTGTGGGTTACAGCTCAACCAGGGGAGAGCCCGGAGATGTCCGCTACCATCGCCAGCGATGCCTGACCTGCCTTGAAGGTGTACCCTTGGCCGGATGTGATCTTTGCACGAGGAGAGAGGAGATTTCCCAGTGGGCGAAGTGAGCTTGCCATCAAAGGCCATTTTATTTCGATACTTTTATCCGAGCAGTAACATCCGGGTATTTGACCAACCATTTACCATCATTAACCGGGCGTCGTTACAGCCCGTACTGGACCAAGTGGATCAATTGGATGTCTTGGGATGGGCCTATGAACAGCGCCCCAACTTCCAATGGGTCGTAGAGAGGGTGACCAATGTTACGTTCTTCGTGACCAAATTACGGAATCTTCCCATCGGGTGAATGTATTCATCCATGCACTGATAAATACTCAGAATGCGCAAACAACTATCTGAGGATATGTTGCCTCAACGGTATCCTGGCCTGCCCGACGATGATTAAAACAAACGGGTCAGAGCGAATATGGCCGAAGATGGAACTTTCTGAAATGGAGACTTCTGATTGGACAAGAATACATCTAACGGACAGGAACGAATATGACAGATGCAAATGGTGGCCTCTGATTGGACAAGAGTCTTATTGAATTGTAAACATACCCAACGCGGCTCCCCCAGCGTGAGTATGATGTAACATTGGGGAGAATAAACTATATGAAAAAACTTCTTGTTGTTGTTCTCTCATTTCTCATCCTTGTTGTTCTCTCTCCGGTCTATTAAGGCGTAACGACGGACGTGACTGCATTTCGAAGAATTAGTGACAATTCCATGGAATATCTAGAAAATCAGAGTTTCCGAGCTATTTCACCAGGGCGTTGAAGCATTGAGCATGGTGTTGGCGGGCGTTGCTACAAGATGACACCTCACACGACGCATTCGGACCAAGGATGGTCCATCCCTACACCAAATACCTTCCTTCACTGCCCCAAAGTACCCGCTTTCGCTACTACTCGTACTGATGACGTCACCGATGACGTCACAGATGCTGCGGACATGCCTCAAATCGGGGTGTACACCCCGAGAGCTACAACATGACACCTCCCACGACGCATTCGGACCAAGGATGGTCCATCTCTACACCAAATACCATCCTTCACTGCTCCAAAATGCCCACTTTCGCTACTACTCGTACTGATGACGTCATCAATGACGTCACAGATGCTGTGGACAGCCCTCAAATCGGGGTTTACACCCCGAGAGCTACAAGATGACATTTCCCTAGACACATTCGGACCAAAGATGGTCCATCTCTACAGCAAATACCTTCCTGTACTGCCCCAAAATGACCACTTTACTTACTAGAACCAACTGGGCATGCGCAGATTAACGCGACTTGCACTTAAATACACGCCATTCTGACTCTACCCCACACAAGCTTCACTTTGACACCTTGCACGACCCATTCGGACCCATAGCGATCCATCTCTACCCCAAGCACACCCCCACATACCCCCCAAAATGCCTGCTTTCTATACTACGGCCAGACTGCGCATGCGCAGAATATTGAAAGGGGACGAACAATTAGTCTAGACGGATGCTCCTGCTCGAGAGCTTCAAAATAAGACCTCATACGACACCATAGGATCATTAGGGGCTCACCTAGACCCCAAAACGTCCACCCCGTATGGACCTATACCCCATAGCCATGCAGTATAGGCCTATGGGCTTACCCAGGCCTCGGTGAACTTTTCCAAACATTTCACCGTTTCGCGTCGAGACCCTTCCCATCGTGTTCTAAATGACGAGACGTGAAAAACAAGTCCAAACAACCCATAGCACAATGAACGTGTGTGAATTTCCCAGGTTGGACCTATACCCCCATAGCCAGTATGGAGCTTATATGGGGCTATATTCAGGCGTACCGGGTACTTTTCCAAAAATGTCACCGTTTCGCTCCGGGACCCTTTCCATCGTGTTCTAAATGACGAGACGTGAAAAACAAGACCCCACAATCCATAGTAACCCCCCCCCCCCCAAAAATTGACCACCCCTCCCCCCATATAGCCAGTATGAAGCTATATGGGCCTACATACAGACCTACCCGGTACTTTTCCAAAAAAATTCCCGCTTCGCTCCGGGACCCTTCCCATTGTGATTTTCTTGGCGAGACGAGAAAAACGAAAAACGAGACCCCACAAGCCATAGTAAAGCCCACGAAGAAAATTGACCACCCCTCCCCCTATATAGCCAGTATGGAGCTATATGGGGCTATATACAGGCCTCGGTGAACTTTTTCCAAAAATTTCACCGCTTCGCTCTGGGACCCTTCCCATCGTGTTCTAAATGACGAGACGAGAAAAACGAGACCCCACAAGCCATAGTAAAGCCCACGAAAAAAATTGACCACCCCTCCCCCCCATATAGCCAGTATGGGACTATATGAGCCTATATACAGACCTACCCGGTACTTTTCCAAAAATTTCACCGTTTCGCTCCGGATCCACGTCTTACCCACCCCGTCGGATGCTCATTCACGAATGCTTCACATTGATACCCCATACGACTCTATAGGACCAATAGTGGCCCACCAAGACACCAAAACGTCTATTTCCATACCCTTTTCCCACAATTCCCTGTCTGCGCATGCGCAGGATGTTGACAACGGCCGAGACACTAGCCCAGGCGGATGCTCCCTCACGACTGCTTCACATTTATACCTCACTCGACTCCATCGGACCATTAGTGGCCCACCTAGAGCGCAAAACGTCTATTTCCACAGCATTTCCCCACAATTCCCTGTCTGCGCATGAGCAGAATGTCGAAAACGGACGACACACTACTCCAGGCGGTTGCTCCCTCACATATGCTTCACATTGATACCTCATACGACATCATCGGCTCATTAGGGGCTCACCTAGACCCCAAAACGTCTATGTCCATAGCCTTTTCCCACAATTCCCTGTCTGCGCATGCGCAGAATGTTGACAACGAACGACACACTAGCCCAGGCGGATGCTCCCTCACGACTGCTTCACATTGATGCCTCATACGACTCCATAGGACTACTAGTGGCCCACCTAGACCCTAAAACGACTATTTCCACACCCTTTTCCTACAATTCCCTGTCTGCGCATGCGCAAAATGTTGACAATGGACAAAACACTAGTCCAATCGGATGCCCCCTCACATGTGCTTCACATTGATACCTCATACGACTCCATCGGCTCATTAGTGGCTCACCTAGATCCCAAAACGTCTATTTCCATACCCTTTGTCTATTGCGCATGCGCAGAATGACGATATTCCTACCCCACGTCCACCCAGTCGGATGCCCCCTCACATATGCTTCACATTGATACCTCACTCGACCCCATCGGTCCACTAAGTGCCCACCTAGACCCCAAAACGCCTATTTCCATGCCCTTTGTCTACCGCGCATGCGCAGAATGACGATATTCCAACCCCACACCCACACCATCGGATGCCCCCTCACATATGCTTCACATTGATACCTCACTCGTCCCAATCGGACCATTAGTGGCCCACCTAGACCCCAAAACGGCTATTTCCATACCCTTTGTCTACCGCGCATGCGCAGAATGACGATATTTCAACTCCACACCCAGCCCATCAGATGCCCCTTCACGAATGCTTCACATTGATACCTCATACGACCCAATCGGACCAGGCAGCGTATTTGAATTCTGGGAACTACTTTTTCCCGCGACCGCATCACCATCAGACCGCATCACCGCGGAAGAATACATGTCCAGGGGCCCTCTGCCGGAACTATAGTGACCCGGAGTTACCCCTAGATTGGAACTCTTCTGTGTTGGAGGTAGTTTTCCCTCATCGATCACATGATCGTCACGTGACAAAGTTCCACCTCAAATTTTACCCGGGGGAACAAATAATGAGATAAACCTGACTCGAAATGCCGTCTATATACTACTCTCATATAGCTCCATACTGGCTATATGGGAGGAGGGGTGGTCAATTTTTTTCGTGGGCTTTACTATGGGTTGTGGGGTCTTGTTTTTCACGTCTCGCCGAGAAAATCACAATGGGAAGGGTCCCGGAGCGAATCGGTGAAATTTTTGGAAAAAGTCACCAAGGTCTGTATATAGCCACATAGGCTGGCTATGGGGGGTATAGGTGCAACCTGGAAAATTCACACACGTTCATTGTGATATGGGTTGTTTGGACTTGTTTTTCACGTCTCGTCATTTAGAACACGATGGGTAGTGTCCCGGAGTGAAACGGTGAAATTTCTGGAAAAGTACCATATAGCCCATATAGTCCCATGCTGGCTATGGGGGTATAGGTCCAACCTGGGAAATTCACACACGTTCATTGTGAGATGGGTTGTTTGGTCTTGTTTTTCACGTCTCGTCATTTAGAACACGATGGGAAGGGTCTCGAAGCGAAACGGTGACATTTTTGGAAAAAGTTCACCGAGGCCTGGGTAGGTTCATATAGCCCCATACTGGCTATGGGGGTATAGGTCCATACTGAGTGGATGTTTTGGGGTCTAGGTGAGCCCCTACTGATACTATGGTGTCGTATGAGGTCTTATTTTGAAGCTCTCGTGGAGGAGCATCCGACTGGACTAATGGTTCGTCCGTCCGCATGCGCAGTCTGGCCGTAGTATAGAAAGCAGGCCTTTTGGGGGGTATGTGGGGGTGTGTTTGGGGTAGAGATGGACCGTTATGGATCCGAATGGGTCGTGGAAGGTGTCAAAGTGACGCTTGTGTGGGGTCGAGTCAGAATGGCGTGTTCTTAAGTGCAAAGTCGCGTCAATCTGCGCATGCGCAGTTGGTTGTAGTAAGTAAAGTGGCCATTTTGGGGCAGTGCAGGAAGGTATTTGGTGTAGAGATGGACCATCCTTGGTACGAAAGATTTTTTTTTGCGGAGATATACTGGACGACACGCTCGACCCTGTCGTCGCACTGATCCTAGACTCGTCATAATAACATCGTACAACACCTATAGGCTATCTTTATTACTATAAATCTTACTTCCCATGGTTTCCGTGGTTCAAATGGGTCGCATGAGGTGTCATATTGGAGCGCTAGTGGGTAGAGTCCGACTGGGGGCTATGTCCATGGGCATTAGTGGAGTAGTGGAGACAGGGCAGTTTCTGACGTGCGAGTAGTAGAGAAAGGGGCCATGTTCGGTATGGCTACCTGGTAGTTTGTGTGTGCACAAGTACTCACGCGTGACAAGGCTTACAAGGCTCGGTTCCATTATATGGATTTTATAGTACAAGAAATACACACTGCATTTTAAGCCCAACTTACACTACGAACATTTTGTTGTATTAGAACAAAAACACTGTTCAGAACATGTTTTGTCTGCACTGTGAGGTCCCCAGTAACACGAACATTCTGTTCGAGGGACAAGTTCGTGAAATCAACCATGTTTGATTTTCGGAACATGTTTTCGTCCTCAAAACAGTTTTTGTCTTCAGTGTGTGGTGATCGCGAACATGTGTCCGAACATTCACCAACAGTTATCCAATCAACTGACAGCTGTCGGTCATGTGACGAAGCCGCTCTCACATGACACAATAAAATGGCTCCCATCACATGGCCGGCAGCCTCGCTGCTTGATCGCGACGACTGGCGATCAAGAGAAAATGTTCACAGTGTGAGGTTACCACCGACAAAAACACGAACAAACTGTTCTGTTCTAAAGCCCAACTCACACTACGAACATTTTGTTGTATTAGACCAGAACAGCTTGTTCGTGTTTTTGTTCGTGGTAACCTCACACTGCGAGCAATTTCTCTTGACCGCCAGTCATAGCCTTAGCCTTACTTCTCCAACACATCAGTCCAGTCGGACGCTTCTCCACGAGTGCTACAAACTGATACCCCACAGGACCCATTTGGACCAAGGATGGTCCATTTCTACCCCGATACGGCCACCCAAATGGTTTTTTTTCTACTACTCCCAGACTGCGAATGCCCAGATTGACGGCACTTCCACTACACACCAGTCCAGTGGACGTTCACCCACGAATGCTTCAATAGGACACCGGCCCTTTCGGACCATGGATGGTCCGCCTCTAGCCTGAAACGTCCACCCAAGGCCTTGAGACCCCTGCCATCGTATTCTACAACGCGAGACAGAGAAAAAAATTACCCATACCCCATAGTAAAACCCACAAGAAAAAAATGACCACCCCTTCCCAAAAACGTTCATTCAAATGCCCTTTTCGCACAATTCCCTGTCTGCACATGCGCGCCATTGTCTTACTTCCACTTGCACGAGTGCTTCAAACTAATACCACACGACCAATTCGACCACAGATGGTCCACCTGGATCCCATAACATCCACCCAAATGCCTTTTTTCTACTACTGCCCGACTGTGCGTGCGCAGATGGACACCCAAAGTCTCGTGACCCGGGCGTGACCCGAAAGTGACCTTCGGCCAATAAGTGACCTTTAACCTTTGACCCGGATGTGACGTCCGCTCCACGTGACTCCACAGGCACGCACTCCATGCATGCATAGATAATAATGAATTTCCGCTTTCTCTACTACTGAGGTATAAATCGGTACGGTGTTATTACAATGTGGTTTGAAATACTAGCAGAATACTAGCAGATGCTTAAAGATATAAATGAAATATGGATGATCTTTTTCGAAGTTTATTTACAAAATTATGTACATTATATTCACCTGGCACCTTCTCTAACATAAAGAAGTTGTGTGATTAAAACTCAATGGTATAAAGTGTAAATCTGACATATTAAAATATCTGTGAAACAAGTGGGATGTCCCGATGATATGGCGATAATTACAAATTGCCCCTTTCATCCCTCGGATTATACGTTTATTCAGTTGAAAGTGAGCGGTTTCCTTAACTTAGTAAGTATTCACTGGAAACAGGGAAGGTGTCACCGCTAAACAAGTTAGAGAGTACAATCTTTCTAAAACGGGGGTAAAAATGGTCGCTTCTGCCCAATAAAATCAAGATTATATCGAACTAAGAGTCATCCACCATAGACGACAATGGACACTTTTTTATATCAGCATCATATGGTATGCTTCCGACGGTGTTAAAAAACAAAATTGTCGTCTACCTAATTTATATAGTAATAGACGACATGTTTTGCTCACTATTAACAATTAGACTATGCATACTTTCATTGGAAAATCACTGTTACCATGGTTACGACATGTAACAATATATAAGCTAAGTCACCTGAAGAATTTCAACTGTTATGATGTTATGATGAATAAATCAAAAGTTATTAAGCAAAAAACGAAAAATTTTACCTCCATTTTAGAGATGTTAATTGTTCCCTGTAACCTACTAAACCGTTCTTTCCTGTAATTAAGTACGACAGGAGACAAAGGGTTACCTTGGACTGTCTGGGCACAACGATGAGTGTGAAGGCTTTCTAGTATTACAAAGGTCTGAACAATGTAGGCCTAGAAACATGAAAGACCGATCAGCTAAACGTACCCCCTCCCTAAAATTTAATACTATTGGCATGGTACACTAAAAGATGAACAAGCCAAGCTTGAGATTGTCTTTTGTTTTACAGCGAGATCACATCTTAGGATAGTTTTCTAGTTCATATGGTAATGGCTCGTCCCACCGTTCATCGATTGGTCGGCTGAAAGCATCGTTTTTCCTAAAACAGGTGTCGCCCGTCTTTACCTGTGAAACACCCTGACAAGAATACGAACAGACAAGGATTAGTTGAATTTAAAGGATTTATTCCGGCTTTGTCCATTTGGGCTGATATTTAGACGAAGAAGTTAAGAAATATCACAACTCGTCTATCTAGAAACGGCAAATATGGCGACAAAATAGTTTTCAATAGAGCGCTTATAACTATAAGACAGCGAAGAAACTAGCTGGGCTTTTTCAATTTACAACTGCGACAGGCACTAATACTTCCCTCAAAACAACGTTATACCGTTAAAGTATGAGTCTAAACTTTAGAACTAGTGTAATAAATTGTTTTCAATACCGAAGACTATCTGACCAAGTGTACATGATTCACAAGATATCACACATCACCACAGTGATCAAATGCGTTTTTAAAGAAAAGTTTACAGGCTCTATTGTAGGTCCACATGGATGGAGACATTAATTATTAATGGGAATTGTTGCTTTTCAAAAAGATACTTTTCATCCGTCTTGATCAAAAGTGTCTCCGTCCCCGTCTCGGTTCTTTTCAACAAAAATCTGTGAGAACTACAAGAGTTCTCCCCCCTTGACCATATCTCCAACGACAGGTTCCAAATCTTGGCAGAGGAATCACACAAAGAGTAGTTCCCCTTTATTGTATAACACAACTGAGAGCATGCCATCGAGCACAGATGCCTGGTTCATAAAAATAGACAAAATTTACTAGTTCTGAAATTAACTTACTGTAATTAGATTTTTGTGCTCGGTCCAGAATGTCACCGGTTGCTCTTGTTTGTAATTGTGTTCCTGTACAAAGACAATCAGAGGAGATGAATGGATCATACAAAAGGATACAACTTGAATAAAAATATAAAACAAACAATTCCACATATTTATAAAGTAATAATCATATAATATTAGATAAGATATTACAGTACAGCTTTATGGGTGGATGAGTGGGGAGAGGGGATGAATAAGGGGAGAGGGAAAAAATTTAAATTCAATAGCCTTGCAATAAGTGTATCAAACTAGTTATCGCATGACATCTTTGTTAGTGTTTGCTCATTCTTTCAGTTTGCCTCGATATGGCAACACATCATTTCACATAGGCTACTTTCTACTGTTTGTCAATTTTGTTGATGACTGCATGTTCCACAAACTAAAATATACCAGAAATTGGGGTTAGGGGCCTACTGATTAACCATGTAATATGACCTTTCCCCCCAAAAAACTGCTGGGGTGATCAAATTGTGATAGGATGATCAATTTATTAGACAGATTACCATACGTATAGAGAGACAGGTCGGTGAACAGTCCTCTTTAAAGGTGAACTAGAAAGGTTTTATGATTTGCAATCTTCTGTTTTTATTCTGTAGTATCAGTCGGAGATACTACTGTAGAAAGTTAGTTTCCATTTTAGGAAAATTTTTGTGAATTATTCACGAAAAGAAATTGCTTTCAGAATTTACAATCAGCATCAATATGAAAATCCGCCTCACTTATCACCCCGCTTTGGCTCTGTTTGAGCTTCAGTGACGGCGCTGATGGAAGGATGACATAGCATGAATTGCACTAGCACAGCACACATCAGAGAGAGATAATCAGTGTTGGATTTTCATTCAGACCATAGACCTTTTTTGCTTATACTGAAATAGATTTATATCCGTCACATCTCCCTCAAACAGGAAGAGAGACAGAGGGAGTCATATTTAATGTCATGTTCAGCTCTTCCTTAAACGAAGTTATGTTATATTATATCTGAAAACACATGGACATGGAAACCACACTTTTGGGACTGTTTTCAGAAACCTTTGCAGTTCACCTTTAAATGGACTATACCATAATGCATAAATGGACAGTTTGTGTCTGTGACTTACTGTTGTAGCTTTTGGTCTTTGAGAAACAAAATCTTCCTTGTTGTAATCTTTCATTGTCACAGACTTGAAGTCTACAGGCTCCGGAGGAGGGTTAAACTCATCGTGAACTTCTTGGCTGAGGAGGAATTAAAAATTAATTCAAGTTAGAGAACAGTATCATTTTCTTAAATTATGATAATATACAGTGAGAAGGACAAGCTTATTCGAATTTGTCACTTTTGATTTTTCACACTTATAGATAATGGTTTTAAGAGTGAGTAGTATTTAACACCGTTTTAAAAATAAATTCAGTCACATCACAACGGCACCTACATGTCAGGACATGAGAGCACCGTCAGTTTAAATTATCCTTGACACTGATCAGTCCAGCCAGTACTGCATCTGGTCCACCCATTGTTTTTAAGAGGTGCTATGTGTGGTAAAATGTGTTCATCAACAGGTTTAGGCCATTTGTTTCAATTTCAAGTTTCTATCCAATTGACAGCAAAGAATTATGAAAACATAAACTGACATAGTATATGTATATTCACCTCATATAATATTATGTAACAAACAGAATTGATATTTACCTGACTTTTTCAAACAGCATTCTTTCTAAAGTCTCTTGTTTTTTACCTGAAAAGTATAAGTTTTCTGTTCAATCAATGATGCATATACATTCCAGGGATCGAAATGTTCATGAAATACCTGCAGGACATTTGTCAAGAATTGTCCGGTACATAATTAAAATACATGTAAACTGACTGAAAACCTGCAGGACAGTGCCAATTTTCTGCCGGAAATGTCCTGCAAATAGATAGCAATTTCGGCCCCTGAATTCTGAAAAATTGTCATCCTCAGAAAAAAATGAAAAAATAATTGTGCTAATAATTCAATCCCCCTATTAGAATTCCATCACCACCAATATTGTGGACAAAATTACATCAGTTGTTCTGTTAACTTTGATCACCCTCTAAAATCATTAAAATAACTAAGAAGTAAAGAATGTCAAGAACGAATTTCTGCAGTTTTATAATGCAGTTATCTACCATACCTATTTGTCTTATATTCAATTTATCTGGAACTTTGTATGATGCTCGAACTGTAGTTTCATTATCTGCTCTCGCGTCAAAGTCTGTGTTCAGTATGCCTTTGTGACCATCTTTCAAAAGTTGTGCACTGCTTGTGATACCGCCGTTCAAATCCTGGGGATCTAAGTGTTGGACTGCTCTCTGGAAAAGACCATAAATACATATCAATTAAAAGTACCTCATTATGATGAGATATTAATTACCAGTACCTCATTTTGATGAGATATTGCTCTTGAGACATACATAAAACATGACATTTTTTGCATCACTAGTCTATATATTCTTGATTTTTTGCCAGTCTGATTTATAATATAATATTTTA
This sequence comes from Hanleya hanleyi, assembly GCA_036873755.1. Classification (NCBI taxonomy): domain Eukaryota; kingdom Metazoa; phylum Mollusca; class Polyplacophora; order Lepidopleurida; family Hanleyidae; genus Hanleya; species Hanleya hanleyi. Next base: position 27,337 of record JAVTVY010008058.1, read on the forward strand.
ATATTACTGTGATATGTGAGAAATGTGATACATGTAATATTATATTAAAAATAATAATATTAAATAATATTATTACTATGAATATGATAACAGTTTATTACTATTAATATGATAATAGTAAATATAATATTAATACTAGTAATAATGATGATGATGATGATTTCTGTAAAAAGTGCTCTCCTGTGCAGCTGGATGTCCACATCGGTAAAAATATCACACAGTAAAATACATTAGTGATAAAATTTATGATGAAAAGTTTTAAATCCAATATATTTACATCTAGTTTTTACTCTTTGCATTTGTTGTTCTGTCTAATGTAGGTGCCAGTCACCTGTATGATATCCCAGACTCATTTGTCAAATTCCAATATAAAAAAATAAATAATCTGCTTTGCTATGTAGTCAGCATCGCGAGAAATGATCCAAAATTGTTTAAACAACAACACAAGAATAAAAATAGGCCAGTAACCTATGTACCCGGAAGCGAAACATAAGTTTTTAAGATGAGTAGGGGGCCCAATGAGTCAGACCAGGTATTTAGATGTTACTAGCATGGTTGTTGTTGTTGTCAGTGCCAGAGACATAGTTCAATCTTGAACGTCGCTCGACTGGGCTCTCGAGCGACGTTCAAGATTGAACTACTAGAGACACAGTGGCCTAATCTTACCTCTTCAACCCAGTTTTCAAGCAAACACATCCCCCCAGAATTATTAAATCTGATTTCATTCCTTCCCTCGTTTAGAATGCTCATCTTGTCAGCCTATTACTTTGAATGACAGCCGGAATTGTAGATAAAACTGAGAGCCAGCCCGATGGCCTTGTGTTTATACGGAACCAGTATGGCGTTGTTGCCAGGCTACTAAATACGCGCCACGACACGATAATTCACCCTACGATATTTTTACCTAGGGTAAAGCGTTGTACAAAGACTAACTTTAGATCCGTAATTCCGTTGACAGTTTACATGCCCTGTCTGTAGTGCGACATGAGAGGGTACGAATGAACAATGGTTTAGTTGACATGAATCACGGTTAAGTCTGCGACAAACAATTTCGGAATGATGAATAAGTCTCAGGTAATTGAAGGTGTGAAAAACACTTGGTCAGTGGTGGCTGGATCCATCTTCACAAGTCCAGGCAAATCTCAAACCTCGCTTATCCTATCGATAGATACACTGGCTCGCGAGGATGGGCTGGAGCAAGTAAAACCTGTGGTATCGTACATAAATTAAACCAAGAGAACATATTATGCTGTAAAGGTGGCCTATAAATGACATATCAAAATTCCCGCACCAAATCTGGCTTTTCCGGGGTATGTTATGGGGGCATTTATGATATTTCAGGGACACGGCCTATTGCCCGGGAATTTGGATTGAATTCGCCGGAAACCTTGTTTGTCCTCTCTCACTTACAAAGGCACAATCAGAAGAGTCAATATAGACAGTTTTATACACCGTATAATTACATAAGACTAATAACAATAATATTGTATCGTAACTGAGATGCAGTGTATATATGCAGGTTAACATCCCGATATCGAAACAGAAAAAAATTCATTTGGAGAATCAAGGCAAACTCTCTTATGTCACGTTTGAAGACAACCGATGTGTAAAGACCAGTGTTTTAGCATTGGGTGGTAAAGTTGTCTAAATGGCAACTTACGATAGACATCGGTCCACAAGTGTGCGTTGTGTGACTCCGTCTCCTGTGAACTTTCCCTGGCTTTGGCGTAGCCTTGAGAGCTGAAGCTTTCTAGCTGGGATTTTTTTTTTTTTTTTTGATATATCCCGAGTTTATTCAAATATAATATGCACTGTACAACAATATAGGTACAACATAGAAAAACAGGCAATCAATATTCGTATTAAGTCACCAGTGTATGGAAGTATTACATCCGTGGTTGTTTAGAAAGTTCTACCCATTTACCCCACTTTTGTCATCCAATTGCTGTCTATTTTTAAAGAATACAGTTTTTTCTATCGTGTAATAATACTCTAAATCTTTATAGAACAGACGTATATTTGGAATTATTCCCTGGCATCTACTACGATACAAGTAAAATTTTGCCCATAATATAACCATGTTACATTGGCTACTGTATCCCAACAAACCAAATATAATATTCTCTAAGGACATAGATATTCTATATCCAAAAACCGTTTCAATTTTATCATTCAGCAATTGCCAGAATAGTTGAGACTGTTGACAATCCCAGAACAGATTTACTATTGTCTCCTTATAAAGTTTACAAAAAGTGCACAAATCATTTTCACTAATATTAATTTTGCATAAATAAGAATTTGCTGCAATAATCCTATGATTAATTCGAAATTGAAACCATCGTAATTTTGTATCCTTCATAATGCAGATCGGTAGTTTATAAACTTTTCCCCACCATACTGGTGATTTTTCACCCATTATTAATTCCCATTTTCTTTGCGATTTTACGTCTACATTTTTTATTTTTCCCAAAAAAGTTTTAGCTATATGATATGTGCCTTTAGATATTTTGACTAATAGCAAAATGTGTTCGGGGATGAACGGTAACACAGTTTCCTGAACCTCTACATGTACACAGTTCTTCTTAAACAATTTAGTAATTGAGCTCCGTATTCCTAAAAAGCTTATATAACAAGGTCTAAAGCCAAATTTCTCACAAAACTGGGCGTAATCAACCAACCTTCCATCTTTATTAAAAAAATCGTAAGCATATAAAACACCTTTCTGTGCCCATCTCTTATAGAATACTGGCGCTCTACCAACTTGAATTAAGTTGTTGTACCATACAGGCTGATATATACAGTTATGAACATTTACATTGAAACATTGTACATATTCTTTCCAAAATTGAAAAACCTCGCTCCAAAATTTATTATATATTTTCGGTATCAAAATGTCCAAAAAATAACTGCCATATACGAAAATTCCATTTAAACTATCACCAAGACTCTCTCGTATAGTAAAGTTTGCCAGGTGGTAGTCCTGCTGTATAATATTCTTCTCACCCATGTAATTTTTAAAGATTTATTAAATATTAATAAATCGACCATGCGCAGGCCTCCTCCGCTGTAATCTTGCACCATAATGTTTCTAGCCACTTTATCAGGAACATCACCCCAAATAAACCGAAACAAACGAGAATTTAACTTTTTCAAGAAATCCCCTTTTGGGGTGGGGAGACTAGTTAATAAATGTGTTATTTTGGATATGATCAACTGCTTTACCACAACAATTCGTCCATTCACGGTGAGTTTTCGCCTTTTCCAATTCTTAATCAAATATTCTATTTCTGTCAGTTTGGGGGGAAAATTCTCCTCGACCATTTTGTTTTGTCCAGGTCTGTACAAAATATTATTCCCAATAAACTCATTTTATCTGTCCAGTTCAAATTTTCATCGTTACAGATTCTTTCATCTGAACCACGTTTCGAGCCTATCCACATAGCTTGTGTTTTATCTATATTAATAGCAAGTCCGGATATTCTTGAAAACTTTCCCAATAGGGCCAGGGTGGATCTCAAGGAACGCTCAGAGCCATCAAGTATAATTGTCGTATCATCTGCATATCGAGACAATTTATATTCCACATCTTCTTGATAAATCCCCCCACTTCATGTTCTGAACGAAGCATGATTCCAAAAATTTCTACACATAGTAGGAATAAATAGGGAGAAAGAGGATAAATCTCAAATTTATGCTAGAATGTTTTTAGCAGGCCACCTGATATGTATGTGTATCTAGGGTGGCGTGCTAAAAAAAAAAAAAAAATGATAGCGAGCATGTTGACGCTTATTGTCACAACTGGGAACCAGTTGAGGCAAAAATATATCACACATGATGTATGACTAAGTCTTGATATACTTGCAATGGCAACCGCTAAATTAGTCTAATGACACAGTTGTCGTAATTGCGTCATTAGTGGTCGACTTTGCATGCAGAGTCGCCTGCTAATGGCGCAATTACGACATTAGCTGGCGACCTGACAATTGTCGCTTTAGTAGTTGCTACAATGCTGTCTCAGGTAGCTTTCGGTCGCCCAGTTTTTATGCAGGCCCGCGGCTCTGGAAGGTTTAGTCCAAAATGTATTAGGGCCGTGATGAAGAGAATTTAGGGTCGTGATATTGAGAATTTACACAGTTTTCATCAGGGTGTAACTATTATAGCTGTATACAGGAAGAAACAAAGTAACATACGTACATTATATACACCCCAGCTTGTCTGCACAGACTACAACATACGGGATGAGCCAGAGCAACGGGCTTGGCCCTATACACCCCCTTTGCAAAAGGTTTGTCTCGCCATTTCTCATTTCCTATCGATGGTGATAATGTTGTCCCCTTTCTTTTCAGTCATATTCGGAGATATTTAAGCGTCTATTGGCTCTGGTAGCTTGCTTTCGTGCAGTTTTTATGCAGTAACAAGTACCTTCGGTTCCAGGGGCGGCGGAAGCAATTTCATATTGCCCCGACCATCGATCACAGCACAATTAGGCGAGGGTCCAGGGGCCGCCTAGGCCCCGGAAGCTCCGGGGTCCTGGATTGCAGAAGATGCATTCAAAGCTATTTCCGGCACATAAAATACCATATTAATGCTCGATAAAATGTTGAAAATGTGGGTTCAAATAAAACATTTAAAAAGTCTAGCTATTTATGACTGAAAATCAGGTTCCACTCAAAAATTCCCGTGATCACCGCTCACAAGAAACCCGGCGGTGTACTCTGTTTCGAGACATTCTGAAATGACCAAATATTGATACTCGTGAAAGCTGGAGAGTAGATAACACCCAAGCTTTATAGACGAGATTCCAAGACTAAATGATGATTATAGGCCTATAGATTGATACGACTGTACACTTAAAATGTACAGCTGGCACTGCGGACGGTTAAATATTACAGGTCAGCAGCGCCATCTGGACATTAAATAAGGGTACAGTCGATGGCGCTGTTAGATCCAAATATATGTCAGGCACGGCGGAACAGGGGGGGCCGGGGGGGCCATGGCCCCCCCAATATTTTCAGCAAAAAAAAAAAAAAAAAGACAAAACAAAACAAAACAAAGAAAAAACCCCCGAAAAAAGGCAGAAACTGATAAAATAGAAAACGATAAAGCGGAAAACCTATATCTGTATTGAATGCAAATTTTACTTTTCAATAAGCATGAGGGGCATGCTTGCTCATTTCATCATCTCAATTAAGTCATGGTTTGTCTGTCAAATCCGTGCTTTTACACTACAAACATGTCCATGAACGAATTATTGCCAGTCAATATCTCCATCTGGTTGCTTTGGAGTCAGATGTTGTTTTTTTTGTTGTTTTTTTTTAAATTTGTCCATAGCAATAATAAATATATACAGTACAAACATTGATCTCGATGAATTAGTTGGTACACTGTTTATGTTTTATGAGTCAGATGTTTATAGTCTACCCGAGATTTTCTTTTTTTAAGATACGCCCTCATGTTGTTTCCTCTTGGACTTCAAAAAGTTTGTCCTTCAGCTTCTTCTCTACTTAGGGAGCTTCTTGAAATAAAAACATGAGTTCCTTGATTTGAATGGCATATGCCGGTTAGGCAAATCGAATACACCATGTCCAGTGTGGTGTTCTGATCTGGATGGATTAGAGTTCCAGTTGGAATGGCTTATGCCATCCCCCTCTTGTTATGGCATAGCCATCCTTTGTCTGCCCAGTTCCAAAATGTATGCCATGGAGTTCCTAGGAGTTCCAATTCTGTGCAGCAAGATTTTAACATTGTAAGAGATGCTTTTTATCTAGCGAATACTTTGGAAGATCTTTTTAGTCGGGTGACGGAGGATTGCATCTTGGGTTATTTGAGCGAAATCGGGCTGTTACATAAGTTTTGATGTGTGTCTGTTTTAATGCTTTAGATCACTAAGTTAGGGACTTGAGTATGTAGAATTTTGTTTGATCGTCGCTATATAGCTGAAATATTGCTGAACGAGACATTAAACTTATAATTCTCTCTCTCTCTCTGTCTCTCTCTCCTCTCTGTTTGGAATGCCTTATGTCAGTGCCTAGGACGCTCCAATTTCAAGAAGCTTCCTTAAACTTAGCTTTAATCTAATTAAACGGAGATTCCACGAAGGTAGCGTATTGCCCAAAAACACCCTCCGTCCGTTGGTTGATATTTTAAACGGGCAGTTACAGTAATACATGTACAGCCCTAATCTGCCTACAAGACCTGGTATGGAGATCCGGTATACACAACTGTATCATGGAGGATGGCTCATTCACACTCATAAGTTGACCTGTGTTCGGCTCCACAACAAGCATGACAAGTAGAAAACATCTGTGTTGTTTAGATATCTTTTGATTGAAATGATATATATTTAACATTTAATTTATTTCTACTTCCGAACATTCTAATTTTCTTGACGGGGAATATAAAAAAAATTAGAAACAACAAAACAGGCAAAAAATACAGAAATTACACGTGTGAAGATTTCTTGTTTTATTCCTCGGAAATACGCTAGAACGCGTCTCCGGCCATCTAAGACCCCTGGAGCTTCCGGGGCCTGGGCGGCCCCTGGACCCTCGCCTATTTGTGCTGTGATAGTGGCCCCCCCAATCACCAATTGCTTCCGCCGTGCCTGTATGTAAGTTACAATACATACGGTACGAATTATGGTTCAATTCGCCCTGAAAAGGTGCAGGTCTAGATATTTTGTAAATCTTGAATTATGTAATGCCAGTGGAGTTTAGTACAGCAAAACAATATAACTTGAACTCCAGGGGCGTCGTTAGGGGGGGGTCGTCCGGTGCGAACGACCCCCCCTTGGCCGCGCAAAAAAAAAAAAACAGAAGAAAAAGCAAAAGAAAAAACAAAAACAGAGAAAACAAAAACAAAATAAAAAAAGCATAAAAACATAAAATAAAAAAAAACATAAAAATTACAGATAGAGTGCCAAGACGTGTAGTGGTGTGTAAAAGGCCCGTTTTGTTTGTGTCAAACCAGGAATTCAAATGGAGTCCGGCATATTCTTCAATATCGATGCGGGTTTATGCGAAACAAATGTGAAAATAGAACCATAAATCTATATACATTGTGTTCAGATTTGTTTCCGAGAAAACGGGTAAAACGCATCTCCGGCAACCGGAGATCCTGGAGCTTCCGGGGCCTAGGCGGCCCCTGGACCCTCGCCTGTCAGGCTGTGACGATCGCTCATTTTAGCTTTGTGTAAATGAATCGCTATCATATTGGTTCTAATGTTCCATCATGTAAAGGTCATCGGTTTTTTATGTGTTCTTTTTATGTGATAAATATAACTAAACAGTCAAATGGATTCAGGCATGAAGTATGATTTTTTCAATATCGATGAGTGCTTATAAATGCGAAACATACGTGAAAATAGAACCATAAATCTGCATACATTACGTTCGAATTTATTTCTGGGAAAACTCTTAGAACGCGTCTCTGGAGATCTGGAATTTCGGAGCTTCCGGAGCCTAAACGGCTCGTGGACCCTCGCCTGTTGGGCTGTGAGGATTTCCTTGTTTTATCTTTGTGTGAATGAATCGTATCTTTAGGCATATTGGTTTCCCTCCCAAGAACTATAAGTCATCGTTTTGTATGTTTTAAATATAACTAGAACGTCAAATGGATGAAGGCATGAGGTGCGATGTTTTCAATATCGATGCATGCTTATAATTGCGAGAAAAAAAATCGTGAAAATAGAATCATAAATGTGCATGCAGTATGATCAGTTTTATTTCCGGAAAAACGTTCAGAACGCATCTCCGGCTATCTAGGACCCCGGAGCTTCTGGGGCCTAGGCGGCCCCTGCACCCCCGCCTGATGGGCTGTGATAGTGGTCCCCAACTTTCAATTACGTTCCGACGCCACTGGGTTAGCCTACGAGGTATATAGGCCCAAAGCGCTATTATTGTGTTTTCAAGATGACAAGAGAATAAAATATAATACTGATATTTGACAAATGACGTGTTAGTTTAATTGCTGGAAATCGCTCAGAATGCATCTCAGGCCATCTAAGGTCTCAGAGCTGTATAATATAACCCTAAATCTGCATACATTATGTTCAGATTTAATTCCGGGAAAACGCTTAGAACGCATCTCCGGCGATCTAGGACCCCGGAGCTTCCGGGACCTAGGCGGCCCCTGGACCCTCGCCTAAAGTGCTATGATAATCGACCCCCCTTTGAAAAATCCTAGCGACGCCCATGAACTCGTCCAGCATGATTGACTATACATTCAGACGCGGTGGCATTGCCCCGACTCTATAGCAGACAATAATCAATGGTCTTGGAATTATTGCCCCGACCATGGTCTTTCACAAGAGTCGGTGACCCAATACAGAAATATACGGGGTCAGTAAAATTTATATTGGGCGAGGCGTCAGCCGAGCGCCCAATATAAATTTTACTGATCCCATATATTTCTGTATTGGGTCACCGACTCTTGTGAAAGACATTTCGAATTGGGTCACTGACAAGCCGTGTAACGAATTTATCCCGCTGAGGACCATTTCTGAACACGTCCACAGGCAAATTGTGTGAGAAAGGACTTGTTATGAACAACTTTGGCCCTATGTTGTTGTTGCTCACGAAAAAACCCACAAAAAAACCCCCACTGTATGTGAAGTCACACATTTGCAATATTCATTCATGTTCATCATCTCTGTTTACGATAAAATGCGAGCTGTTCTCATAATAAATGCTATCTAATCCAGAAGTTCATTTGCTGAAGCTCACCTTTATTACAAATACTTGTTGTCAAAACGAAGCCTGAGGAGTAACAGGCGCGAAGCAGCCGACACGAGTGCTTTGAGACAGGAGCTACTGTAAATGGAGATAACCTAGTTACTCACCCCGAATAACAATCGACGGCGGTGGATGGAAAAATATCGGGCGACCATGTGACAGTGATCGCTCGTTTTCATTGGACGATTTTGGTCTGAAGCGGTGTAAAGCAAGTTATCAGTCCCACAACCATGTTCATAAACGAGCACGACATAAAAAAAGAGCCAGTCCCAAGGTGTATTCCCTGCCATGCACGAAGATCTCACAGTGAAACATATTCTTATCGACTGTATAGATTTTAAGACTGTAAGACATTCTTTTTATCGAGCAACTACTTTAGAAGATCTTTTCGGTCGGGTGAGGGAGGACTGTGTCTTAGGGTATTTGAGAGAAATCGGTTTGGTGTAGAAGTTTTAATGTGTGTATGTTGCAATGTGTTGGATTACTAAGTTATTAACTTGAATACTTGGAATTTTGTTTGATCGTCGCTATATTACAACACATATAAGGGAAGTGGGAAGAGGTGCCGACATACTGACTGCGTCATATGACTTCACAGAATAGTCTTCTGGTAAACCTATTCTAAAGCACATACCAAGAATCTAACGATTCGTGATATGTGTTGTATCTCAGGTACGCTTTTATTGTACCTGTTCATGTGGCAACTTGGATGATATGACCACACGGCCTCTAGCACCGGCATAAGCGGTATTAGATACAAATCTAGAGAGCTATGATGGAAATGCTCTGACAACTCGTATACTGGTAATTGGTGAGCTGTTTCGCTGTATAGCTGAAATATTGCTGAACGCGACGTTAAACCTTAATTCTCTCTTTCTCTCTACGACCACGACGTCTTCTCTCCAGCAGCCATTTGCACTAACGACAACAATTATTGTTGACGTCATAACCGTTGCCACGCGTCGTGCGTCATTTCTGCCCCACCGTCGTTGCCTACAACAACGTAACAGCAGCGCGAGAAACTGTATAGCTCACCTCTTCACATGATCTCGAAGACTGTAGCAATGTTATCAAGACGGACCAGCAAAGTAAGTTGCTGCACTGCACCCTCTGCTAAATCCAGGACCAAACCACGTGTTCACTGGAACGTTCCAAAAAAGACCACAAAGAAAGACGGACGACAGAAACCAGGCGAAGTGAAGACGATTGCAAACTTCCCCGACTGCGTTATTAACGGACTGGAAACACTTTGGCGGCAAAACTTGATGTGCGACGTGACCATTGTGGTAGAAGGACGTCGATTTGCCGCACACAAGATCCTTCTCTGTTCATGTTCGGACTACTTTTACGAGATATTCGTGGAGAACGGATTAGGACCGGCGAATGACCACGCCTTCGTACCAAGACTGACCGCTCCGGTGATGGAGACAATCTTAGAATGTATGTACACTGGCAAAATATACCTCACAGTCGACAACGTGAAAGAAATATTAATGGCGACGGATTATTTACGATTTTATATGGTCCATGACGCGTGTGGCGAATTTCTGATAAAAATGCTGGACAAGGAGAAATGCTTCGAGCTACTGAATCTGGCCTTTACGTACAACTTGACATGCCTTCAAAACAAAGCGTTGGCGATTGCAGCGGAACACTTCAAAGAATTGTCCAGAAAAACGGCCTTTCTAAACCTAAGAATTGAGCAGTTGACCGCCCTGTTAGGGAGGGATGACCTCAAAGCAGACGGAGAGATCGAAGTATTCCACAGAGCCTTGGCCTGGATAGAGAAAGATCGGCGGTCACGTGAGAGTCACTCACCGGAAGTGCTCAGTACTGTTCGTCTGCCTCTCCTCAATCCGGCTGTAATAGTTGATCACGTGGAATCCATTACATACCTCATGGTGATCCCTGAATGTCAGCAGTTGGTCAAGGAAGCCTTACATTATCACTGCATGCCGGCTCGCCAGAGTATTCTTCAGGTAATAAAGTATAAAGCTCCGGGTGTCAACTTCCGAAACACGGGAGATATTCCTGGGATACGCTGACGCAACCTGGTGTATCCCAGTCAACCGTGTAATCTTCCATGCTAGGTCAAGGTTACTTCCGTTTGTATTCTTGCCATAGGCAGCCATCTTGCCATAAAATCATTCTGTTTTTCAGCGGGGAGTGTCATTACTGTGAGCAGCTTGGGTATATTAGGCAGGTTCCAAGCTAATCCAACTTTACGTCTGATGCGCATTTTTTAGCGCATGTGTTAAACCAGAGATATTAACAATCTCCTGGCTTCGATTGCATATACCTTTCGTCTAAACGGCTGCAGGAATGATCTCTGCCCCACCGTAATAAAAATGTAGAACGGAAGGAACAGTTCGTATGATTCGATGATATTCCATTGGTTTGGCGTTTTTGATTGGCATGGATCACCAGCGCGTGATGGATAATGCATGAATGAAAGAACGTACCGGTTCTATTTTCTGGTTGTAGTCATAGATACCTACCCCTCCCATCCACGTCATTTTTTCAATGAAAAGTCCGCCATTGTGTTGCTAAGCCGCGTCACAGCTCTGTAAATTTTGTAAAACTGCTCTATCCAAAAAGAGTTCGTTTGCGTTTGTCTTCATATAATACCGTACTGATGTTATTCATGACATAATTGAAATGTATAATGGCATGGTTGACATAACTGCACAGTTAGAAACTAAATTATGTGACATGTTTCGCGTAATACACTGTGCGCATAATAATGTAACAGCTCATTACATTTTTGTTGCCTGTGGGTGAGATTAGATTTGGAGCGGAAAACGGATCGAGGCTTGGTGAATGAGATATTAAGTGAAATTGAATAGAAAATGAATATAGTGACTCTGAAAAAAACAGTAATGTGAACGGATGTTCCCTCCAGACCACCAATTTCATTTTAGATTTTCTGATTCAGCATTGTACCTGACATCCTCGCGAGCCAGGGTATCGATCGATCCGTGAGATCTCTCCACTGATTTAGGATTTACCTGGACTTGTGGAGATGTGTTCCTGATAACTAGAGGAAATGACATTTTATCTTTTTAATACGGTATATATGTGCTTTTTTCAATGAAAGACAGACATAATTCATGGAATTCCTATCTAATCCCCTTCAAACTCGAGAAATCCCCCATAATACATCGCTTTCTGGACATGATCCGGCGAGCTGATTCGGTTCACAAGACGACGAAAATGTAAATACTACTTCGACGCTCACCTGCTTTGAAAATATATTCCATGTGGTGTGCGAAGACATGAAAATAATAATGAACGCCGACATCACGGGAAAGAACGCGACTGCGAGAGTGTTGAAAATTGGGGTCTTCATGACCCAGAATCGGAATATGTCCAGTGAGAGCGGAACGAGACTTGTAATGTCTGGACGCGGAATACACTACAGTCAGAGGTCCCTGGACTTCTGCTACAGTTTAAACAGGGCCAAGAATCGAGGCGATAAACGGACCCCATTTTATGGGACCAAACAATTCAACACATAGTTTATTTCACGGGGGATAGTTATATATTGTCGATGTGTTTGCAATAACTAAAGTCTGCCAGATAAAGATTTGAACTGATTTGAAATGCCTATATATTCTTGTAAGTACACATGCCGCTATAAATACACAACACACCGGTTTAATTGTAAATACGCATATCGGTATACTTATATAAAGAGACCGTTGAACACCCTACTGAATCGACAAGTGTGATTATAGGTGAATGCACCAGTCCATTTGTCATGCGACCATGAACTGTAGGTTGAATCACTTCACATTGAAGCCGCATAACAGCTGCAATGTTATAATGAGGCAACATGTGATTATATATCAGATATGTCGACAGTCCATTGTAGCTACCATTTGTCTTGGCAACAGTCCATTTGGCGAATCATTAGATCAGACGATGTGCTCTCTGTGCATCATTCACAAGTGCATGTTGACCTACAATGGACTGTCGATCGGTCCGATGATGATACAATGGACTGTCGTAATATCAGACAGACAGAGAATATACTATTAATGGTTCATATTCCTCTTAAACACACACAAGTGGAAGGAATCGAGAGATGAATGAGTCAGTGATACATGAGACAGGTAGTAAGTTCCCACGTGTTCATTTTGTGCTCATTTCCTCACACTATAATTCGATGCTAATACCTACAATGGACTGTCTACCAACACCTAAAAACACCTCTCGCCGCAAAAATGTTTAAAATTTTTGTTAACTTGAAATAGTAATAACCCTACGTTTGGTGACAATATAGTACGATATTTCTCCTTCAAAATATGACTGGACACCAGTAACCATACCTGTCATCGATATGCTGAAAATCGTTCATTTTCGGCTGTGGTCACTGTCGTCTGGTCAGACACACGCCCACGCTTGATAACGAAAGCACTGGAAAACCTACCATTGACTGTAATTTGACACGTGACCGGCGGTTTTCACCTATAATCATACTTGTTGATTCAGCAGGGTGGTTGAATATCGCGTGTTTTACATTCCATGGTGTTCAAATGAACCGACACAACCAAAGCCTGAGTGAGATACATATTCAGGAAAACGACTTGGAAATTCATTGGGATAAAGAGCAATGGTCAGTGATTAGGAATTTAAGTAAAGAACATCATTACACAGCCAGAAAAAGATGATACTTATCACCCTAAAATGGTGATGACAGCATCACCCCAAAAAGGTGTTGAGTTAGAGCCATTACCCTTTTCCACCATCACCTTAAAAGGGTGATGGCTATCACCCTAAAAGGGTGATCAGCAATGAGTGCAAATGTTCATGTCATCGCCCTAAAAGGGTAATGGCTATCACTCTAAAAGGGTGACGACCTGGGCCATCGCCTTAAAAGCTCTTAAAAGGGTGACGACATTGACCATCACCCTTTTTCATCACCTTTAAAGGGTGATGAACAGGCATCATTACCATAAAAAGGTGATGGGGCATCACCCTTTTTCTGGCTATGTACGTTTTGCTGGCATCACTGAAAACTGTTGACCGCTTCTCTCTTGTGGAAAGCCATCTGGTGTTATTTTCATTTCATACACATTTGGAATTGGTGCTGCAACCGTCATACGAAATAGATCTTTGGATCACTGACACGGAAGTTCCTTTGTGGATGACGGATGAAATTGGCCGCTTGCTATTCCCTTCGAGACGATAGTGACAGTATCAGTTCAGGCACGGCGGAAGCAATTGGTGATTGGGGGGGCCACTATCACAGCACAAATAGGCGAGGGTCCAGGGGCCGCCCAGGCCCCGGAAGCTCCAGGGGTCTTAGATGGCCGGAGACGCGTTCTAGCGTATTTCCGAGGAATAAAACAAGAAATCTTCACACGTGTAATTTCTGTATTTTTTGCCTGTTTTGTTGTTTCTAATTTTTTTTATATTCCCCGTCAAGAAAATTAGAATGTTCGGAAGTAGAAATAAATTAAATGTTAAATATATATCATTTCAATCAAACGATATCTAAACAACACAGATGTTTTCTACTTGTCATGCTTGTTGTGGAGCCGAACACAGGTCAACTTATGAGTGTGAATGAGCCATCCTCCATGATACAGTTGTGTATACCGGATCTCCATACCAGGTCTTGTAGGCAGATTAGGGCTGTACATGTATTACTGTAACTGCCCGTTTAAAATATCAACCAACGGACGGAGGGTGTTTTTGGGCAATACGCTACCTTCGTGGAATCTCCGTTTAATTAGATTAAAGCTAAGTTTAAGGAAGCTTCTTGAAATTGGAGCGTCCTAGGCACTGACATAAGGCATTCCAAACAGAGAGGAGAGAGAGACAGAGAGAGAGAGAGAATTATAAGTTTAATGTCTCGTTCAGCAATATTTCAGCTATATAGCGACGATCAAACAAAATTCTACATACTCAAGTCCCTAACTTAGTGATCTAAAGCATTAAAACAGACACACATCAAAACTTATGTAACAGCCCGATTTCGCTCAAATAACCCAAGATGCAATCCTCCGTCACCCGACTAAAAAGATCTTCCAAAGTATTCGCTAGATAAAAAGCATCTCTTACAATGTTAAAATCTTGCTGCACAGAATTGGAACTCCTAGGAACTCCATGGCATACATTTTGGAACTGGGCAGACAAAGGATGGCTATGCCATAACAAGAGGGGGATGGCATAAGCCATTCCAACTGGAACTCTAATCCATCCAGATCAGAACATCACACTGGACATGGTGTATTCGATTTGCCTAACCGGCATATGCCATTCAAATCAAGGAACTCATGTTTTTATTTCAAGAAGCTCCCTAAGTAGAGAAGAAGCTGAAGGACAAACTTTTTGAAGTCCAAGAGGAAACAACATGAGGGCGTATCTTAAAAAAAGAAAATCTCGGGTAGACTATAAACATCTGACTCATAAAACATAAACAGTGTACCAACTAATTCATCGAGATCAATGTTTGTACTGTATATATTTATTATTGCTATGGACAAATTTAAAAAAAAAAAAAAAAAAAACAACATCTGACTCCAAAGCAACCAGATGGAGATATTGACTGGCAATAATTCGTTCATGGACATGTTTGTAGTGTAAAAGCACGGATTTGACAGACAAACCATGACTTAATTGAGATGATGAAATGAGCAAGCATGCCCCTCATGCTTATTGAAAAGTAAAATTTGCATTCAATACAGATATAGGTTTTCCGCTTTATCGTTTTCTATTTTATCAGTTTCTGCCTTTTTTCGGGGGTTTTTTCTTTGTTTTGTTTTGTTTTGTCTTTTTTTTTTTTTTTTTGCTGAAAATATTGGGGGGGCCATGGCCCCCCCGGCCCCCCCTGTTCCGCCGTGCCTGATAACATCTTTCTTGCGCGCGGTAGCACTCAGGGAGTGACTCACATTCAATAGTCCTAACACCAGTCCACAGTTAAAGTCTAGGTGGGTCAGCAGAAGGTATACTGTACCCGTATGAACGTTGAATACCAAATGTAGGCCTACTGGTGCGCCGGGATTCCTGCGAGTTCAAACCGAAATATGCTGCCATGCTTATAAATATATTATATTTTTCCCATGTTTTCCAATTTTCTAGTCTTCTCGGACCGTTCCTCGAGTGCCGGTATCTCCGGAGTATCTGGTGGCTGTGGGAGGGGCACCACGACAGAAATGTAAATACTACTTCGACACTCACCTGCTTTGAAAATATATTCCATGTGGTGTGCGAAGACATGAAAATAATAATGAACGCCGACATCACGGGAAAGAACGCGACTGCGAGAGTGTTGAAAATTGGGGTCTTCATGACCCAGAATCGGAATATGTCCAGTGAGAGCGGAACGAGACTTGTAATGTCTGGACGCGGAATACACTACAGTCAGAGGTCCCTGGACTTCTGCTACAGTTTAAACAGGGCCAAGAATCGAGGCGATAAACGGACCCCATTTTATGGGACCAAACAATTCAACACATAGTTTATTTCACGGGGGATAGTTATATATTGTCGATGTGTTTGCAATAACTAAAGTCTGCCAGATAAAGATTTGAACTGATTTGAAATGCCTATATATTCTTGTAAGTACACATGCCGCTATAAATACACAACATACCGGTTTAATTGTAAATACGCATATCGGTATACTTATATAAAGAGACCGTTGAATATCGCGTGTTTTACATTCCATGGTGTTCAAATGAACCGACACAACCAAAGCCTGAGTGAGATACATATTCAGGAAAACGACTTGGAAATTCATTGGGATAAAGAGCAATGGTCAGTGATTAGGAATTTAAGTAAAGAACATCATTACACAGCCAGAAAAAGGTGATACTTATCACCCTAAAATGGTGATGACAGCATCA
>JAVTVY010008059.1:0-42675 GCA_036873755.1 Hanleya hanleyi
GACAGACTAACATTGGATGACAGCACACAATACAA
Organism: Hanleya hanleyi; assembly: GCA_036873755.1. Lineage (NCBI taxonomy): Eukaryota > Metazoa > Mollusca > Polyplacophora > Lepidopleurida > Hanleyidae > Hanleya > Hanleya hanleyi. Next base: position 36 of record JAVTVY010008059.1, read on the forward strand.
CGATTTTTGGTTAACATTATACAGTACAAATGTATTTTTTTTCAGATATTTTTAATATGAATAATTTAAAAATACGGATATACATGATACGCCTTTGGCAGATGATGCATTACAGACATACCGGGGTATACTATCAGGAAACAGTGCACTGGTATATCGTTTGGTATGTTCAAACAGTATCATATAAGTATCAAATATCCGGTATTAAAAAGTGGTAGAATTTCAATACTGTGATTTATGATCTTTTGATAAAAATTAAAGCGACACATCAAACTTAATACCATTGGTGTAAGAAGCAAATTTTCTTCCAAGATATTTTGCCCTCTATCTCTCAGTATGTAAAAAAGCGCTTCATGCTATCATCTGCTACATTCTGCACTTGTTTTTTTCTCAAGACTGCTAGAAACGTACGAATTCGAATTCTATATTAAACTATATTAATCTTCCGACATATATAAGAATTCCCTATCCCAACATCTGTTCGACATCCATGCCTTCCCCTCAATACACTAACACGGGTGCATACAAATAATATAAGTAGTTAAAAAAATGCCACCAAACCAAAGTCCACAAGCACGATTTTTTTTAAAGTGTATAGTTGCACAGTTGTTAACATTTTCCCATGAAATTAATCAATACATTCGAAGTAGATTTTTTTGCTTCTTTTTCAGGATTTTCATGTTTTGAAAAACTGAAAGAATTTACGCAGGATGTAAGTAATTGTGGGTATTTTTAACATATCCTAAATTGGTTCCAAACATGATAAAGCGACAAGATTATGTTTTCAGAAGATTGAAAAGACAAATCTTGTCACTACACTCAAACTAATTCAAGATTATGAAAAAATATGTTGGCTTCTAACATGCAAGAAGCCCTTTGAAAAAACCCCCTGGAAAGGTAAATTTCCTTGGAGTGTATGTCTTAGAGAAGGAAAATTATTAACAGCTTTGAAGAATAGTTTTGTTGACAAAACAATTTGCTGTTCTGTCATCTTCGCACACCAAGTCAATATATACGGTCACACACGTTAGAGTAGAAATTGACTTGGTGTAAGGCTTATTAAACATACTGAATTGTTTATCTTCATCTGATTGCCAAGTAAGGCAGAGGGGCGGGCCTGTACATGTAGATTTTATCCATATTTCTATTTTTAGTTGGCACAAGGTATGCTATACAAAATACTCATTGAAACAAACTAACTGGAGAATTGTTAATGCTAGAATGAATAAATATATGATTATTCTCTAAGTAATGTTTGAAGCATGAACGCTCAGCATAAATTTACTCTAATCTTTGGCAAAGAGTGTGAAATGGGACTTCCCATGGTTGTCAGCACACACTGCACACTGATAATAAAACAACTTGTCTTAGACATTACAGAACGAAAATAATGAATAAAACGAATTTTCGAAAAACTGGGGTTGAGTGGTCATGATAAACGAACTATTAATTAACACATCCTAATGAAGATGTGTTCAGCTAGCTGTTCGAATCTTGAGTTATTATTGGCTTCATCTATCAAACGATCAAATTCATAGCGTTATATTCTAGGGGAATTCATACAGCTACATCTTATTGTGAAAAAACTATGTATAAATTATGTATTGAGGGAGAAAATTTATGAAAGAGGGCCAGCTAAACGGTGAGCAAGCTGCGAGTAAGCGAATAGCCACAAAGCGATATGCATATGAAAACAATTTGAGACATGGAATAAATAAATTACCCGCATGTTACAAATGATATACTGTTACTAATTAAGAGAGTCTAGTCCTGAACTGACCTCGTCGAAGGTCAGGTCAGATACCCTGTACATATTATAGGACTCTGGCCTAAGAATGAAAAGGTGCCTACAGACTTGCTTCTGTATGAACTTCTGGTTGGACGGATCATTATTTATTTCACATTTGTACACCTTCCATACTCACTGGTTAGCATTCCTTTTTCCAGATCGGCCCACTCAACTCAATATTTTTCTTTTCAAACCGGATAGTTATCACATATACTTTGACCGGCATGTCATAAAGTGAGCCAAATGATTAAAGCTTCTATGTCTGTATCACTGGGATGGGCATATAAATAATTATGTTATACTTAACTTAAAATGTTGTGACAGCGTATATGAAATGTCCCGGCTATAGGTCAGTCACAATGATATCCTTTAAGAACCAATCAAACAATTAAAGCTCTGTGGGTGCACTTAGAATAAACGCGTTCTCCGGGATACGCGTTCACAACATTGAACCAGCAATGCTGTCTGTCACCAATGATATAACCACGTAGTCCGTTGTTCGTGTATTCATTTTTAAAGCCACTGTTAATAAATATTACATTAACTCTTAATATGAAAGGACGATCTAGTCATAATATCACAGAACGAAAGTTGTGTATGTTGCTAGAATGGCCAATAGCCATAGATCCAGAACCAACTGATCCGAACTGTTCCCTGTACCGCTATCAATTGCTGAGCCCCCTTTTTTCTTTTCATCTTCGTGATCTATTAATTTGGTAATAAGAACTGACGTCGTTGTTCTGATTGCTCTTACGTCAGGCTGAGAGGTGGTCGGAGAAACTGTCGTTGTTGTTGTTGGTTCCATGTTCCCTGTCGTAGATTCTGAAGTTTTGGGCGTAAATGGTACCACGGCATCCTTCGTTGGGGTTATGACTAACGTCCGAGTAGTCTGTGCAGTTGTTGGCGGTGCTGTGGAGGACCTTGTCAAGGGTTTTGTTGGTGGATGACTCTTCCTAGGCGGCGAGATTGTAGTTGTTGTGACATAAGCAAGTCTTTTCGTTGTCAAGGTTAGATGTGTGTCCGGTGGCTTAGATACCGGTGTTTTATGGGTGATCTCTTCAGGCACTGTCTCTTCTGGGGTCATTGTAGGTGACGTCATATCTGGAGATGCTGTTCCTTGCGTAGTTATAGTTGGTGTAAATTCCAATGTTACCTGCGGTGATGTCTCTCGTGAAGAAGTCACTCCGGGAGTAGTTGTCGGTGGTACCATTTTTTTTGTTATTGGAAGTGATGTCACCTGTGACGTGGTTGTAAGTGGCTTCACCGTTATTGTTACTGGAAGCGGTGTCACTCTTGTGGAAGTCATCTGTGACGTGATTATTATTGGTTTCACTGTTGTTGTATTTGGAAGTACTGTCGCGCTTGTGGAAGTCACCAGTGGCGTAGGTGTAAGTGGCTTCACTGCTATTGTTATTGGAAGTGGTAGCACACTTGTGGAAATCACTCGTGACGTGGTTGTCAGTGGCTTCACTGATATTGTTATTGGAAGTGGTGGCACACTTGTGGAAGTCACCCGTGACGTAGTTGTCAATGGTTTCACTGCTATTGTTATTGGAAGTGGTGGTACACCTATGGCCATCACCCGTGACGTGGTTGTAAGTGGATTCATTGCTATGGTTATTGGAAGTGGTGGTACCCCAGTGGTGATTGGTGATGTAGTGACCTGTGGTGTAGTTGTCTCTCGTGGTGTAGTTGTCACTATTTTAGAAGTAATTAGTGGGGCAGTTGTCACATGCTGTGTAGTTGCCACGGTCGCAGAAGTGACTTGTGGTGTGGTAGTTGACGAGGTCACTTGCGGCACAGCTTTCACTGTTGTGGGTATCGCCTGCGATGTCGTCGTTGCTGTGGGTATCATTGTAGTACTTGTAGTTGAGAGTGGAGTCGTTTTTTCCGTTGCTCGTGGAGCAGGTTTGGGTTCAGAACATTCCCAAGACGTCAACTGTGAAATATTGGATACACTGACAGGTTTCTTCATCCAATCCATGGCTTGTTGCAAAGTCACAATGTAGACATCTGGAAGAGTGAGTAATTGCTTTATAAATCGATCCATACCTTCGAGGTTCTGCGGGAAGTAAAACCAGGCCGTGTGCATATTTAACATAAAAGGCGACCGATTTTGGGTATAGTAGCTCTGGAAATTGTTCCAAAGAAACTGAAAGGATTCTTGTGCGCTGTTGGGGCGATGGCTATCCACGTAAATAGCGGGATGGTTCTGCGGCGTGATCAAAGTAATTATTGGAAACACCCAGAAACCCGCATAGCTCTCCGCGGGACATGGCGGCACCCCGCACTGCAACGGCCAACCGAAATCAAGAGTAAAGGGCCAAGGGTTTTCAGACTTCATGCTCGATTTGCTTATAGTCAAGGTGGAATCGTACGTAAAGTTACACGCTTGCAAGACAGAATACTGAGTTTCACCGGATGGTTGTAGATAGGGACTGCGCCATCCTCTTATTTTATCCAGAGGAACGCCGGCTTTCCTATGGATATTTTGTTTTTGTCCACAAGCTTCTTCGATAAATTGATCTCTAGAAATGCTTTTCCAAAAGTCTCCGGGTAAACGATGCGTGACACTGTGAACGGCAATCTCCATACCGTAATTATGAAGTTCCCTGACGGAGTCATAATTCGTGTATTTATCCTGTAAGAATAGAGTCATACATATGGAACAACCGTTAGGATTTACTCGATCTGAAGCGAAAAGTCTTCTGTACCATGTGTAATCCTGATGTCGTACGGCGTCGTCGAAAGTGAATATGACCATTTGTGGAATGTCTTTGACAGGAATGTTCACCGGTGATCCCTCAGTGTTACATCTGCAATCTGGCGGGAGGCAATTCTTCTTGGGCTCGCACGTCTTTTGAGAATTCATTCTCTCCGAAATGAGACAAATTATTCCCCAAGAAAGAGTTAGTCGGATGAATGATGTGCTTCTGTGAAAAAACATCATCCCCGCTGGCTGGTTAGTAAACCTGTCTGATGATTGAGCATGTTTTCAACTGTCGGTACCTATCTTCTCAACGCGGGTCCATGTTCACGTACTAGTAGAGTCCGTGCAGAAAGAAACTTTTAGAATTACTCACAAAGTAGATTTGAACAAATTGTTTTCCCTGTTTTGAACAGGAACTTTAGCACCCGACTCGATCGCATGATGTCAGTAACTGATTGAGATTGTTGAGCGCCCTGTCACCTTTATCACAGAGCACGAGCAGCCCGGAGGCAAACTTTTCTGCGGAAAGATGTCCCGATACGCATCACTGAGGCTCGACTATGACTTAAATCCAGCAATACAATGGAGCCTTAAGAATGAAAACTAGTTATCGTATGCCGGTCTTATATGAACATCCCGGTTGTTGAATATACTGGCTTGATAGCTTTATTACGATTATGTTAACAGGTTAATTATGATCGTTAATACACGTTGCGTGCATGAACTAGGACATCTCACATATCCAGGTAGATCTCGAAACGTTCATGAATGTTCAAAGTTCCATACCCTGTATTGTTTCACCATTAAATACCTTACTAAATTATGTGAATTTTTGTTCTCATTTGCAAGTACATGTCAGATATCGGAGAAATCTTTTCCTGTTGTTATTAATCTACTACTGGTGCATGCATTTGGTACCTTCAGTAGGGTAATTATGTGGGATAAATCTTCTTAGTATAATTATGTCACTGGCATTGGTAGCGACACCATCTTCTCGAGACAAGGCGTATCCTGCCGCAAGCTGCCAGTGGAGCGCTAGTGTAAGGATTGGTCTTGCCTGGGAAGATGTAGCGACACTAACTGATTGCTGTGATACCCCAATCGATGTTTTCGCCCTTCTGTTTGTATATGCACGGATGGCAGGCGGAACGGACCCTCTGTAGCAACTACTAATGACAATTGTCGCAATTGCGAAAATTGTGTCATTAGCAGTTGACAGATCGCCAGCTAATGTCACAATTGTGGGATTAACCGTCGACTTTGCATGCAGTATCAAACACTATTATTGCAATTGCGAAATCAGCTGGTGTATCTTCATGCAGAGTCAACCACTAATGACACAATTACGACAATTGTCATTAGTAGTAGCTATTGCAATTTCCAATTGTCGTACTTGTGACATTAACGGTTAACAGTGTGGATATCAACCGCTAATGACACAACAAAGAGTCTCCACGGAGAATACATTTATACCGCCGTGTAAATAGTTTCTCCGCGATGGAAATATTTCCACAACGGTGTAAATATTCTCCGCAGTGGAAACATTTCCACCGTGGCGTAAACTATTCCCACCACGGTGTAGATATTTTCTTCGCATTCCACCGCGGTGTAACTATTTTCTCCGCGATGGCGGTGTAACTATTTTCTCCGCGGTGAAAAGATTTCCACAGCGGTGTAAATATTCTCCGCAGTGGAAACATTTCAACCGTGGCGTAAACTATTCCCACCGCAGTGAAGATATTTTCTTCGCATTTCACCGCGGTGTAACTATTTTCTCCGCGGGGTAAACATATCCACAGCGCTGTAAACTATTAACACAACTGTGTAAATATTTTCTCTGCGGTAGAAACATTTCCACTGCGGTGTAAACCATTTACACCGAGGTGCAAATAGTTTTTCCTCGGTGGAAACATTTTCACCGCTGTGTAAATTATTTCAAAAAATTTCAACAGTGGTGTAAATATTTTCTTCGTAAACTATTTATACACTGCGACGTAAATATTTTCTCTGCCGTGGAAACATTTTCACCGCCGATTAAACGATTTACACTGCGGTGTAAACCATTTACACCGAGAAAACCATTTACACCGAGATGCAAAATATTTTTCCTCGATGGAAACATTTTCATCGCGGTGTAAATTATTGCCGTCGCAGTGTAAATATTTTCTCCACGGTTGAAACATTTCCGCCGAGGTGTAAACTATTTACACCTCGGTGTAAACGATTTACACCTCGTGGTAAATATTATCACGACGGTGTAAATACTTCTTTGGTGATTTTTGGATTTCGTGCATTGTACGATTTTTTCTGGAAAACTGGGTTAAATAGCGTTTTTAATGCTGGAGGGTAATAAGACCGCCAAGTTTGGCCTGTGGGCTTTCAAGGCTAACGATAGACGCTCCCATCGCACAGCCACATCTCCATACATTCAACGTCACAATTTCTTTGATTTAACAATACATAATTGCATGTAAGACGTGAACTTTAACGAGGTGGACATTACTTGGCAGAACAAAATTTGGACCCTGATATGTTCTCTTGTTCACTACTTCAGTTTGGTTTGGGCTACCTGCACGAGTGGTAGGAATTTAAATATCTATTTCCTTGAGAGACTGCATGAACATGCAGTGAACCAAAAGATTTTTTTATCACATTCATCATACCCTTCAAGCATGTCCGTGATATGTTCGATGACCTTTCGCTCCCATAAAAGTAATACAAGACATTGTATGGAAATGCGGATGACGAATATTATCTCATTTGTGATGAATTGGTGATAAGGTATATGAAGTGAGATATATGATATTAAAATTCGATCATATTTTCACTTCAGCTCATTATCATTTGTCAATTTGAAGGCGTTTATCATCAAATGTCATTTGCGTAGCTCTAATATGATGCAGGTGCAATTTACTTTTAAAAACTTTTATGTAAATCTTTACACTGGCCATACTTGCGATACTTTTACCCACAGTCGAGTGGCTTACCGTAACAAATCGGAAGTTATTTACATTTGTGACAAAAGTATTATCTTTTGCATGCTGATTTGTGATTGTTCCAGGACCCAGAAAATCTACGGCTGCAAGCTGAACTCTGCATGGGATGGGTTTTATTTTGTAATTTGGAAGGGGGGGGGGGGGGAGAGTAAAATGTGTTGACCTAAACCAACCGCCTACCCTTTGTACCCATTTCTATTTCATATGGTGAACACATTTACATGAAAGGTACATGACACTGATGTTCAGTAAATGTGCTGTTACAATATTACATATAGGCCAGCTTTGATGAATTCAAAATGGCCACCAAATTGGGAATTATTGTTGGACATTTTCATCAGTTTAACACCATTTTTAATCGAGATACAATAAACAGCCATCTATCTCTTATATTTGGTGATGTTAATACATCACACTCTAATTATTTCTCTTTATCAGCTGTCATGGCCTGCCTGAATTATCTTTGCACTCATCTACCCTGGTGTACCCTATGCCCTACCCTGGTGTACCCTATGCCCTACGGGCTATAGGGTACAAGAGAGTGCGCCTGCGTACGATGACGGTACTTCTGAGCTCTGCGCTCCAAGAGCTCAAAGCTCAGACTCCAAGAGCTCCGAGCTCCGAGAGCTCCGAGCTCCAAGAGCTCCGCCCTACGGGAGCTACCACCCTACGGGAGCTACCACCACCACCGGATGATGACGGGCGTCAACGCCCGGTGGTAATGGTGGTGGTGTCTGTACATATAGGGATTATCAGTTCATATGTATTGGTCGACTAATCAAAATTTCGCTACCACTCGTACTGATGATGTCACAAATGACGCTGCAGATGACATGGGAATCACCCAAGTCGTGATCTACAAAACGAGCGCTTCAAGACGACACCCTACACTTCATCTTTGGATGAGATATAGAACCTCAATCTCTCAAATATATCCCAGCGCATCCCATGAATGACCACTTCACTTGCTACACCCCAAATGCGCAAACAAGTCGTTCAGGACGTGCTGCCGTCACAGTATCCTGGCCTCCCCGACGACGCTTAGGCCAAAAGCGATTCTGGCCGAAAATGAAACTTTCAAAAACGACGGCTTCTAATTGGACAAGAGCCTACTTGAATTGTAAACATACCCAACGCGGATCCCCCAGCGTGGGTATGATGTACTGGAGGTGCTAATAACATGATTGACCTGTCATCCTTGTTGTTGTTGTTGTTCTCTGATTTGTCTACATCATGGCATCAAGGCGTTATGCTAGGGCGTTATGGCGTTAAGATAAAATGTTAAGGCGTTAACATAGGCGTTGAGGCGTTGGTCGACCGCGATCCCAAGTTGACCTAAAGAATTTGCATATGACTTCTGTGACGTCACTTTCGGATACGTTGAGGTAACTCTGCCAGGTAGCCAGAGCGAACATGGCCACCTTTCTCCAACGCGCTTGTTTGCACCTCCGAAACTCCCCTTTCCCTACTACTCCCAAGTGATCTATAAATAGAACAGGGGTTTTCCAGAAAATCCCCCCTGATGGTTTCTGCTTTCTGTACTACTAAAATGGATTACCTCCCTTGACTTTTATTTTCCCGAAATTGGGAGACTACACTATCTCAACAACAACATTCTCATTTCTATGACTCCGTGTGACCAGTGAAATGGTACGAGTCCGGAGCCGGATTCGAACCCACGCCGCATGTGCAGATCAGTATACCCATACACCGGAGAAGACAATTTCATAGATCTTGAGACTGGCGCCTTAGAACACTCGACCATCCTGACCAACGCTGGTGATCGTGGTCATATTGATTCATATATACATGTAGTGCTATATTTGTACAATGGTTTTACAACATGGCGAAGAATAACGAAAAAGGTGTGTGTCGGAAGTGGGATTCGAACCCACGTCCCACATGTGGACCAGCACTTAAGACTGGCGCCTTAGACCACTCAGCCATCCCGACCAACGTAGATTATGACGGACATAATGAGTCACGGACATAGTGCTATTTTTTGTTGCATGTTTTTACATGTCGCGGTGTGTACGCCGTGAATGCCCTTATGGCTGCACTGATTGGTTACTTCCCCAACCCGCCGATTGACTGGTCTATGCGCGTTAGGATAGGGCGTTAAGGCGTTCAGACGGGCACTAAGGCGTACAGATAGGGCGTTAAGGCGTAACATCGGGAGTTGACGGGCGTCACAGCATTTCGATGAATTAGTGACAATTCCATGCAATATCTAGAAAATCAGAGCTTCTGAGCTATTTCACTAGGGCGTTGAAGCGCTTACCTTGGCGTTTAAAGGAATAGTAAACTCTGCGTAAACTCGTGCTCGACATGACAGAATTATGCCATCAGATTCCAAAAACACGGGTAGAAAAAATTAACAAAATTCTACAGCTGAGTAAACACCGATTTATCGATCACACTTTAACACTTTGTGATCTGCGACATGTTGGAATGACTGTGACGTTTGTGGGCCATACTATTTTTATGTAGATGGCGCTGCGAGAAATATGCCTTTGTCATCCGGGCTCTATCCCATAAGGTAAAGCATTAAACAACAACAACGGCAACATTAGCAGCGTTTCTTCTACTGCTATCGGGTGATGTGGCCTAATATTCTTGCCTCAGAAAGAGAGCTTGTGAAATCATATGCAAAATGCCACATGTCAACCTGTATATCAATTCGACATTCATATATCACGATCCTCATAATCGTCTCGGAGCGTAAAGAAAGGTCCACCGATCTGTCAAAAGCCATCGACAGAATAATTTACAATTGGTCTCCATGTTATTAGCTACTCTGGCTTGGGCCCAACTACGTCACAGGAATAATGTCAGGTGATATTTAAAGGATTTTCATTGGCTAACGGCTCTCGGGCTTGTTAAAATGGCGACTTCCACGGATTATTGATCTGGGCAATAGTTCTGATGTTCAAAATGATCTCATTCATTCGGAATTACTAGAAAAGCTGATTTGTTTTGTTTTTCGAATACTAATGATATAGTTCTTTCGATATACGTATGCATCATCTTGGGGTTTTCTATTCCTTTAACAAGATGACACCTCAGAAGACTCATTCGGTCCACGGATGGTCCATCTCTACCCCAAACACTTTCCTTCACACACCCCAAAATGCCCACTTTGAGTACTACTCCTACTGATGACGTCACCAATGACGTCACAGATGGTCATCCCTCAAGTCGTGGTCTACACCTCGAGAGCTTCACTTTGACACCCCACACGACGCGTTCGGACCACGGATGGACCATTTCTACCCCAAACACCTTCCTTCACACCCCCAAAAAGCCCACTTTGGGTACTACTCCTACGGATGACGTCATCAATGACGCCACAGATGACATGGGCATCCCTCAAGCCGTGGTCTACGCCACGAGAGCTTCACTTTGACCCCTCACACGACGCATTCGGCCCACGGATGGGTCCCTCAAACACACCCACGCACCCCAAAATTGCTGCTTTCTATACTACTCGTTTCCTCTTCTTCACCATACAGTCTGGAAAATGTTACTATTTTGAACTCTTAATTACATCTGTTGAGTACACAGCTTGTTACGGTTAGAAAAGCCGTGGTGGTTAAGTTCAGGAACCTTACTTTGACGATATTCTATATTTTAACATACATTTAAAGTATAAACGTCAAAAAGCCGTCACTGTGACGTCACAATTGGGATTTTTTTTTGCAGCCACAGATTTTTCAAGGGAGTGACCCTATAGGGGATCCTTTGGTGAAAAAATCACGCTTTTGTCACTTACGTAAATATAATTTCACTAAGCCACCTCAATACCAAGAAAGTAAAGGTGTTTGTCTTTCTAATTCGCACCACTTCACCTCAATTTTATGTACCGTTTCAATCAAATCTGGACATGTAGAACGCATATATGGTCAAGAGTTACTTCTCTCCTCCAAGGAATGCGAGATATTAATTCTATCCTTGACGATCACCTTCAAAACAAATATTAGAAACTCGACATAATAATATACATAACTTGATGAAAGTTATAATAACTATACATAACATAATCTAAACTGATAAAACAACACTATAAAGAATTAAAACATCACCAAACATATTTGCATACATCTTCGCTAATTATTCAATAGATTATGTGGAAGATACTTTGGAAGTCTGGTTATAGTAATAAACTATCAATAATGTGTCGGTATCACAATATATGGGTCCGTGTAACCTTGCACAATTCAATTTTCGTTTTTTTGTTTTTGGTTTCTCAAAATCAAAAATTGAAATTTGACCGTCAATTTTCAATTTTCGTTTTTCGTTTTCGGTTTCTCAAAATCAAAAATTGAAATTTGACATTCAATTTTCAATTTTCGTGCAGCAGGTGTGAAGCATTATATGGAGAACAACGGGGTTGATACATATGGGAGTTTCATTAACGTAGGGTAGTATAATAAATACGTGGGTACCCTAATCATAACCCCAAAGGAACTTCCCGCGTCGATGCGTTGAAGGGTTTGACACCCACACTTAAAGCGTTGAAGCGTTTTTGACACTGAACGTTGACGGGCATCTGAACGCTCCAACGATCCAGGTCCCAAAAATAGAGAATGAAGATTGGACCGGAAGCGTTACAGCATTCAGACGTCTGACATCAAACGTGACGATTGTGTGCTTGTTTGAAACCCTATTCACTCACTCATTCACCTTGTTTGAAATAGTGGTTTACGGGCCTCTTGCCATGTACGGATTTCGCGGTCCATCACCGCGATGCTTACTCTTATTGGTATTAAATCTTTGTTGGTATTTTTATAAATACTATATTTCAAATTAATAGCAAATAGCGGTTGTCTGCATGAATGCTGTTCGCTTTTGTAGCGCTCTAAACATCTATTTTTAGAAATGAGAAAATCCAAGACTGCTTTCTGATTGGCTCAGAGTTTACCTGGACATTTTTTTGTGATTCGTGTGAGTTCTTGAATCGTTGCCTCAATCTCGAACATTTCATCCCCCGAGGTTATTTTGAATTAGCATGTCGGTATCCCAAGCCGGCGGTGTTTGCCTTGACTCTCGATGTCGATTTCAGCCTGACATCAAAGTTATGCCAGCGATGTCACATCTCAAACCGTCCAGCTAGTGGATTGTAGTAATGAGCTAGCTGAACTTGTTCAATAATTGGTTTGATTTAGAGGATACCCCTTAATCTTTTTTTATCCACAACTACCGTGTGCAACTAACCAAGGCAATGTATAGATACCCTAACAAATCGATCAATACACTGCTGGCTCCCGAGGATGGCCTGGTGGGCCACATGCCTCTCACGCTCCACACCTCTTATACGACACGATTTGCGTTTTCTATTCTACTCGTCGTAACGGAAGTGACATGATAACCCGTCCACATGCGAACTTAACATTGATACGTCAAAGCTAAAATCAAAAAACGAAAAACGGACAAGTCGAGGCAATTTTCAATATTTGATTTTCATTTTTGCGTGAAGCAAAACGAAAAACGAAAATTGAAAATTGACTGTCAAATATCAATTTTCGTTTTTTGTTTTTGTAATCCCAGAATCAAAAATTGAAAATTGACCGTCAAATTTCAATTTTTGATTTTCAGAACACACAAAAAAACGAAAATTGAAAATTGACGGTCAAATTTCAATTTTTGATTTTGAGATTACAGAAACAAAAAATGAAAATTGAAAATTAACGGTCAAATTTCAATTTTTGATTTTGAGAAACCAAAAACGAAAAACAAAAATTGAACTGTGCAAGGTTACACGGACCTATATGCACTCATATCTGACTTTAAATCTGCTCTCTCCTTCAAAGATTCCTTAACCCTACCAAACTTCCTACCCTATCTCCGGAACGACAAAACATTTAGAGCTGACGCTCCGAGACTTTGTAGTTTATGATATTGGAGTCAATTTTAGCCTACTTGCATAATTCTCGAGCAGAGCATCATGGGTAAACTCAAAATGGCGCTCATGTTCTCGTCATTTCTCTTCAAAATTCCTGTGGTTTTTTTCTGCGAGGAAATGTGGGCCCAAAACAATTTATTTCACATCGGATTATTATTTACTAATTTACCATGCACGACAAATCTATCAAAAATGTCTTTTTGAAAAAGACGTCACTGTAACGTCATCAAAGCGGCCATCTAGGATTTTTTTCAAACATATTCTGGTGAAGGTTCAATCAAGGGTATATAGTGTTGTAACATTCAGCCCCCAAGCTCAAGGGGTAAGAAATATTTAGGGGGAGAGGACCGGAAAGGTCCCATTTAGCCCAGGTCAGATAAGGTTAACCGATACAAAGAAAATGCCTTTTCGAGAACTTTTTCGTATTAATCATATAGAAAAGGATATAACACCTGGTAAGAAGAACGAAGACAGGGGGCAAAAGGTGATACTGAGGGAAAGGAATTATACTCATTTAAAATTAGTTGCAAAACTGTTGGTCACACGGGGAAGAATGTAATTTTAAACAAATCTGCAGTTTCCGTTACCTGTTTTTTCCTTCTTTATCTGCGAATTTGACCTCATTTCAGTATACCAATCCAAACGGATGAGATAGATAGATAAACTTTATTTTATAAGGGTCACAAAACTAATGCCCGATTAATGTCCGATTAATAATTATTGCTAAACTGTTGAACAAGGTTATTGTAATTAATCGCATTAGTATGATAATGATGGTTTCTCAGCTGGTAGGCAGAAACAAGAGAGAAAAGAAATATTCAGAAATCTACGCTATATTTATACGGTGTTCCAACCTTGCTTATAAAGAGACAACATCGCCATACAGATATCAGGTTCAGATAGATGACTTATGACACTCATATCTCAGAATGAATCCAAGCGTGTAAAATAAGTCGTGTGTGAGTTTTATGAGGTTTGCCTGCAGAGCAGATACCAGTCACGCTATAATGTATTTGTTTTTAATTAGACTGTGAAGAGTTATGTTGTTGTATGTCATACAGAAAATGGGCCCATGCAGGAATTATTATATATAGGCCTACCCCACATGGCGCAAACATAGAGGAAACAGCAATATTACGTTGTGACGTTTGGGTGATTCTAAGAATTCAAATCAGATAAAAAAAAAATAACTAAAAAAACAACGAGGACAAAAGCAAAACAAAAATTGGAACTGTAGATCAGTAGCTACCGGGGACCAGGTTAGCATGGGACATGTCTCTTCCATGGGTTCTAACTATCACGCTCTACATCTGGTGCGCATGCACTCTCTACTTCACACATGCGCAATCGACACATTAGAATCTAGGACAAATGCCCGGTTCAAGGGCTCTCGTTTAGTGAATACCTTATGCCTCTCACCTCACTGGTTCTCCGTATCCGATTGCTTACATGGAGCGCACGCGCGTTCGATCCCGCGCATGCTTGATTCTACACTTGGGCGAATGCCTGGTCCAAGCAATTTCGGTTAGTGAAACCGCCGTGTCTCTCAGTAGTACTATAAACCCCAAAAAGGTCGCATTGCCCTCTTTGCACTTAAACTTGATTCCCGTGGAGCTTCCGACAGGGGGCGCCACCAGCTCAAGGTTATAGATTGCATCAGCATTGGCTGTGTGCCAAGTTTTGACCACTATAGGTCCGGCAACCTTTGATCTTGTATTTCTCCGCGGTGATGCGGTCATGTCTGGCGGTGATGCGGTCGCGGAAAAAAGCTTCCGCGGAGAAAAACTAGTCCCCAGACTTCAAATACGCTGCATGGTCCGATTGGGTGGTATGAGGTATGGACAAAGGGTATGGAAATAGACGTTTGGGGTCTAGGGCAGTCACTAATGGTCCAATTGGGTCGTATGAGGTATCAATGTGAAGCAGTCGTGAAGGCACATCTGATGGACTGGTTGTGATGTTGGAATATCGGCATTCTGTGCATGCGCGGTAGACCAAGGGTATGGAAATAGACGTTTTGGGGTCTAGGGCAGCCACTCGTGGTCCGATGGAGTCGTACGAGGTATCAATGTGAAGCCTATGTGAGGGAGCATCCGATGGGGTGGGTGTGGGGTTGAAATATCGTCATTCTGCGCATGCGCGGTAGACCGAGTGTATGGAAATAGACGTTTTGCGATCTAGGGGAGCCCCTAATGGGCCGATGGAGTCGAGTGAGGTATCAGTGTGAAGCCTATGTGAGGGGGCATCCATCTGGACTAGTGCCTCGGCCGTTGTCAACATTCTGCGCATGCGCAGACAGGGAATTGTGGGAAAAGGATATGGAAATAGACGTTTTGAGATCTAGGGGAGCCCCTAATGGGCCGATGGGGTCGTATGAGGTATCAATGTGAAGCCTATGTGAGGGGGCGTCCGCCTGGACCAGTGTCTCGGTCGTTGTCAACATTCTGCGCATGCGCAAACAGGGAATTGTGAGAAAAGGATATGGAAATAGACGTTTTGGGGTCTAGGGGAGTCCCTAGTGGGCCGATGGGGTCGAGTGAGGTATCGTTGTGAAGGATACGTGAGGGGGCATCCGACTGGACTAGTGAGTCGATCGGTATCGACATTCTGCGCATGCGCAGACAGGGAATTGTGGGAAAATTGCATTGGAAGGAACGTTTTGGGGTCTAGGTGGGCCACTAATGGTCTGATTGAGTTGAGTGAGGTATCAATGTGATGCCTACGTGAGGGCGCATCCGCCTGGGAGGATGGGTGTTAGGAATATCGTCATTCTGTGCATGCGCAGGCAGGCCGTAGTATTGAAACAACATTTTGAGGCCGATATGGACCACTATGGGTCCGAATGTGTCCAGGGAAGTCTTATTTTGTACCTCTCGGGGTGTAGACCACGACTTGAAGGGATATTCACGTCACCTGTGACGTCACAGGTGACGTCATCAGTGAGAGTAGTAGCGAATTCGGGAGTTTCAGAGGTGCATTTAGAGTAGATAACGGCCTATTTTTCCATCCAACTACCTGGAAGAGTTACCTGTGAGTGTGAGTGTATGCGCGCGTGTGTGTGAGTGACTGAGTGAGTGAGTGAGTGTGAGTGAGTGACTGAGTGAATGTGAGTGAGTGAGTGAGTGAAGCGTGCATAACGCCCGCATGGACGCACTAACGACGGTGAGTGAGTGAGTGAGTGGGATCCGACTGGACTAATGTATCGTCCGTTTTCATCATTTTGCGCATGCGCAGTCTGGCCGTAGTATAGAAAGCAGGCATTTTGGGGATTCGTGGAGGTTTGTTGAGTGGTTGACCATCCGTGGTCAAATGGACCGTGTGGGGTATCAGTGTGAAGCTCTCGAATGGCTGTCACCCGTCAAGGCCCGTCGTTACGCCTTAACGCGAAGCTCAACGCTTCAACGCCCTGGTGAATTAGCCCAAAAGCTCTGATTTTCATGGAATTGCCACCAATACATCGAAATGCAGTGACGCCCGTCAACACCCGTCGTTACGCCTTAACACCCTAGCATAACACCTTGACGCCATGATATAGACCGGAGAGAGAACAACAACAACAACAAAGATGGCAGAAGAGAGAACAACAGCAAGTGTTTTTCATATAGTTTATTCTCCCCAATGTTACATCATCTCACTCACTCACTCACTCACTCACTCGCACTCACACGTAACTCTTCCAGGTAGTTGGATGGGAAAATAGGCCGTTATCTACTCCAAATGCACTCCATCGCACCTCCGAAACTCCCGCTTTCGCCACTACTCTCACTGATGACGTCACCAGTGACTTCACAGGTGACGTGAACATCCCTTCAAGTCGTGGTCTACACCCCGAGAGCTACAAAATAAGACTTCCCTAGACACATTCGGACCCATAGTGGTCCATATCGGCCTCAAAATGTCTATTTCCATACTACGGCCTGCCTGCGCATGCGCAGAATGACGATATTCCTAACACCCATCGTCCCAGGCGGATGCGCCCTCACGTAGGCATCTCATTGATACCTCACTCGACTCAATCAGACCATTAGTGGCCCACCTAGACCTCAAAACGTTCCTTCCAATGCACTTTTCCCACAATTCCCTGTCTGCGCATGCGCAGAATGTCGACAACGGTCGACACACTAGTCCAGTGGGATGCCCCCTCACGTATCCTTCACAACGATACCTCACTCGACCCAATCAGCCCAATAGGGACTCCCCTAGACCCCAAAACGTCTATTTCCATACCCTTTTCCCACAATTCCCTGTCTGCGCATGCGCAGAATGTTGACAACGGCCGAGACACTAGTCCAGATGGATGCCCCCTTACATAGGCTTCACACTGATACCTCACTCGACTCCATCGGCCAATTAGGGGCTCCCCTAGATCTCAAAACGTCTATCTCCATACCCTTCTCCCACAATTCCCTGTCCGCGCATGCGCAGAAAGTTGACAACGGCCGAGACACTAGTCCAGGCGGATGCCCCCTCACATAGGCTTCACATTGATACCTCAATCGACCACTAGTGGCCCACAAAGATCCGAAAACGTCTATTTCCATAACCTTTGTCTACTGCGCATGCGCAGAATGCCGATATTCCAACCCCATTCCACCCAGTTCGTCAGATGCGGCTTCACGAATGCTTCACATTGATACCTCATATGACCCAATTGGACCATTAGTGGCTGCCCTAGACCCCAAAACGTCTATTTCCATACCCTTGGTCTACCGCGCATGCGCAGAATGCCGATATTCCAACACCACACTCAGTCCATCAGATGCGCCTTCATGACTGCTTCACATTGGTACCTCATATGACCCAATTGGACGATTAGTGGCTGCCCTAGACCCCCAAAAGTCTATTTCCATACCCTTTGTCCACCGCGCATGCGCAGAATGACGCTATTTCAACCCCACACCAAGCCCATCAGATGCCTCTTCACGAATGCTTCACATGGATACCTCATACGACCCAATCGGACCATGCAGCGTATTTGAAGTCTGGGGACTACTTTTTCTCCGCGGAGGCAGACGCATCACCGCCAGACATGACCGCATAACCGCGGAGGAATACAAGGTCAAAGGTTGCCGGACTTATAGTGGTCAAAACTTGGCACACAGTCAATGCTGATGCAATCTATAACCTTGAGCTGGTGGCGCCCCCTGTCAGAAGCTCCACGGGAATCAAGAGTTATCCCTCAAGTTTAAGTGCAAAGCGGGCAGTGCGGCCTTTTCGGGGTTTATACTACTACTTCTCTCACCCCACTGGTTCTCCCTATCCCGCGCCACACATGTGCGACCCAAGGTCCCCTTTATATACTAGTTTTGCGCGCACGTGCAGTCGGCACATTCTAGTCTAGGGCGAAAACCTGGCCCAAGGAGTTTCATTTAATGAAAACCCCATGTCTCTCGCCCCACTGGTTCTCGCTATCCCGCGCCAGGTGAGTGGTGACAGACAAACATTAGGCGATTTCAGCTGTATAAGTGCGTCAGATCCGTCATTTATTGGACAGCCGTCGTCCATTAAGACTTTCCAAAGGTCCGTAATCCAAAGACATGTTTCATTAATATAGTCGAGAGATAAAAAAGTAAATTTGGAGTTACTTGAAAGATAGAAGCGGTCAACAGTTTTCAATGATGCCGACAAGATCAATTGATATTCTGTTCATCAAATCCGTATCACAATTCAATGTTCGTAGAGTGTAGTACATTGCCGTGTCGTATTCCAAAAGTGACGTCATGATATTGGTGTGACTAAAAAGAAATAGAATGTTCTAATGTCACAGGAAGCAAACTTCGGAGGCTCGAGCTATCAGCGTCATTTTCTTGTGGATCAAAACGGCAAACTGCGTCTCTCAGATCACAGTTATCACAGATCTTGTGTTGGCCTAATTGAATGTATATGATAAAATTTCTCATTTCACTGGTTCTCCGTATCTGTCTCCATACGTACCGTTTAGATCTGACGTGCGCCTCATATCCGTGCATGCGCAGTCGATGCGTACTACTATGCGATGAATGCCTGGTCCACGGGATCTCCTTTAGTGAAACCGCCCTGCTTCTAATCCCAATAGTTCTCCCTATACCGCGCCACACATGTACGACCCAAGGTGGCCTTTAAATACTACTCTGCGCGCACGCGCAGTCGGCAGGTTCTACTCTAGAGCGGAAGCCTGACCCAAGGGATCTCGTTTGGTGAAACCGCCATGTCTCTCACCTCAATAGTTCTCCCTATCCCGAGCCACACATGTACGACCCGAGCTGTCCTTTCTATACTGCTCTGCGCACACGAGCAGTCGGCACAATATCTACTCTGGGGCGAAAACCTGGCCCAAGTGATCTCATTTGTTAAAACCCCATGTCTCTCGCCCTCGCTAGTTCTCTCTTTCCACCGTCATGTAAACTGTGACACACAGACATAGGCACATTTCAGCTGTGACAGACATACGGGCATTTCAAATGGGAAATTTCAGATAACTGAAGCAGAAGACATCCGATGACGAATTTAGCAATCCAGTGCCACCCTGAAAAATATTAGCACCAAACACCCATTTAGTACCATGGCTGCATCTTCTGATAGATTTGTGACGTGATCTGAGCTCTTTGAAGAAATATTTAGAATGATTGGTGATTTATTTTCATAATTCACGGTAGCATTACAGTAGAACAAAGGAGTGACCTTCCGATGATGAATTCATCAATCCACTGCCATCCTGAGAAGTATTCGCAATAAACAAGCAATTACTAGATTTGCGTCATTTACCAGTTAATTCGTTGCATGATAGGAGCTGTTTTGAATGAATTTTGGTCTCAGGTAGTGGACAAGCAGAGCTGAAAGTGATGAAATTTATCCGGTATATTGGTACCCACGTGTCTGTAGACATCGATGCACATGTGTAACTTTGTTGTATATCCGCACACTCCTTAGGGCTAAGCCTGAACAGCTCTGCGGTGAAATATCCGTCCTTCCAGCTGTCTTTGTTTTCGACACAGGGTCATTTGAAATGCGCCTTCATTGCCTGGACGACTTTAGTTGGTTTATGTAAATTAGGTAAGTTTCATTGGCCACTGGTACTCCTATCTGATAACGCCGGTATTCTGTACGTCTTGTCCTTTTCATTGCCAATTACACATTTGGTATCACCTTATAAGCTATCACATCGCTGGACTGTAAAAACGATTGGGAGAAGTTTGTGTCGTCTTATACGCCAGCACATCGTTACTGTGTATAAAGGAATGGGATAACTTGGCGTCGTTGTACATGAAGTGCAATCTTTTCTATTGCCAAAATTGCATTTTTATGGCATTTTATGACATTTGGCAACAGCGGCACATCATTTTTCATTCCCACGATGTCTGAGAACATATTGTAATATGCACCTCACTAGTAGGTCTACTATCAACCGACAAAGTTTCAAGCTTGTGGACCAAGCCGTTCCGGAGATGTGGCTGGAATGAAAATCTGAGGTTTGTAATTTGGCCTATATTTGAACGGCTATGACGGCCATATTTTATATCGCAGCAAGAAACCGTTCAGAAGAATTGAAGACCCCGACCCCTAGATTGTGCATGCCAAGTTTCAAGTCGATCGGTTCAGTGGTTCGAGAGGAGAAGATCTTTGAATGTTTTGAACATTTTCCAAGATGGCCGCCATACGGGTTCACCAATCAGAGCCCGTTTGTAATATGCACATCACTACTAGGTCTACTATCAACTCACAAAGTTTCAAGCTTGTGGACCAAGCCGTTCTGGAGATGTGGCTGGAACAAGAACGGTGGATAAAAGAAGAATAATAGTGAATCCGAACGATTTCAAGAGGGGACCTCGGTCCTCCGGACCTGGTCCCCTAATGAGGCAAAAGAGCACGTATACAGTCTATACACATTCACTACTGAGACTGGAATCTGTTAGATGTCTAGGTCAAGAATATATTAGCACAGATCAAAACAGTACAAAGTAAATAATTCATGAGTCCAATTATAACAGTCCAATTAAATCGACGCGCTTCATTTGTTTTTGGAAGAAAGTAACAAAGAAGAGAGAATAATAAAGAAAAGGAAAACACTTGGACCTTAATTTTAGCAGAATTTGATCTTGCATGATCGATTGTCTGAAATCTGAATCTACACAAAAAAAATCCTTTTGGTGTTAAATATATATATGGTGTAAGGTGGCCGAACGTACGATATGTCCCATGGGGCGTTGGGGTTTCTGAAACGGAAGATTCCATGCTGACCATGAAAATACCATATCCATAGATTTTACAATTTTTCGCATCATCGGCAGAAAAATAGCGGTCGAACGCTACAATAATTGTAATGTTTTTGTCCAGTCCCGAAGAAGAGAGAGTAGTATATAAAGCGTAAATCGTGATACGTGCACTCTCAAAACGCAAATGTTAGGTTTAACATTTAGAGGGTTGGATGAACGAAAGCATTTAGAAAGTGTTGTATTTACCACTTTTAAGTGTTAAATGCAACATTATAAGCTGTTGCATCCAACACTTAAAAGTGGTGAAACAACATTGACATTGAGCCTATGATCTTGTACCTGGGGTTGACTTTTAATCTCGGACCATGGAGGTCACCTCTTCGCCACCCTTCTGATGCGTCAATCGTCGGCCATGTTCGCTCTTATCCGTTACACACATGCATTGTCGGCCCTCTGTGCGCGCTGATCCACACCCATGGGTCTTCAGGCAGTCCAGGATACTGTTACGGCAGGATGTCCTGGAACGGCTGTTTTCGTTAGACTGCATTTTGTCACAGCCTCTATGAGTGGGACCCCATATCCTCTTCCGAGTGACACTTGGCTTCCGTGATGGACCTATACATAGGATCTCTCTTAAGTTCTAGCGGAAACAAGCTATACGGTTCACAGAGGGCCATGGTTGATAGGCACGGCGTGGGTATAAATAGCCGTTTTAACAATATGATCCCAAAAGATAGGGTCATTGTTTTCTTCACATATGCTTCCCTGGAATGTGACCTTAATATAAGTACCGGTATCAGCGCCCGAGCTTTCAGCATCACTGTCAGTGATTGACTCTCAGTATCAGTTGGTGGATCTTGGACTCCAACCGGTACGCTCTCAGAAATATTCAAGGAATAATCCTGAATATCCTATTGCACATCCACAACTGAATTTCAGGAATTTTATCTGAAATCCAGAGATAATTTCCTGAAATTCAAGTATATCAACCCTGAATTAAAGCTAAATCACCTGAATTTTAGGGGATTTTACGGACCTGAATAGGATCGGGAACTTATTAATCAGGGTGATAAATTTGCCTGAATTTCAGGGAAAATCCTCTCATTCAGGGATCTTTTTCCTGAAATCAGGTAATCAGCCCTGAATTTCAGCCAAAATTCCTGAAATTGAGTTGTGGATATACAACCTGATCAGTTCAAGACTTTTACCTGAATATTTCTGAGAGTGTACGATCTCAGTATCTGCAGCGGTTTCTGGCGCCTCGGTCTTTCCGTATCCATGTGATGTATGTAACACAGTAACGTCCACCAACGCCTATAGCTTTGATTGGTCTAAATGATCACTTGATATCCTATGGAATTGACACTAATTCATCGTAACGCAGTGACGCTCGTCAACGCCAGTCGTTACACTTTAATGGTCGTCTCAACACCTTAACGCCCGTTCCCACACCCTAGCGCCTTATCTTAACGACGCCCTATCTTAACGCCTGAACACCCTGCCGTAACGCCAAAACACGGAATTTACGTCATCGTGCACATATGTTTTTTTCAAAATTGGCTCTTGAGCTTTGACGGAAGTGTCTCTGAACTTGTTCCAATATGTATGGCACAAGCTCTGGGAATTCCATTGCTCATAGCTGGCGATCTGTGTTTAGTACATGGACGTCAATTGTACTCGTGTTGTGGCGGGAATTCTCTCCTTAAGACAGACGACCTCTCTCGTGGGGTTCCGAGTGTTAAAAGGAATAGGATCCGACCCGTGTGGTTTCCAGGTGTGAAAAGGGATAGGAACCAAACGTCGTGATATGACTGAAATAGTGCGGAAAAGCGACGTTAAATCATATCCACTCACTCACTCCAAACTCGAGTGGATGGGCCGGAAGTGACCCCATCGCCGGAAGTGACTTCATGATGAATGGTGGTGCCTACGGTACCCTGGTGCACTCTATAGCCCATTCACATCCCACAAGATCCGCTTATTCGAGAAGAATCTCATGGTTAAGTAGTAGCCTTCCCCCAAAATGTAGAGGGTGATTAGGCGCATTTGATTTCCGCGTATTATCTTCCGGCCAGTCAACATTAACCATTTCAATCAAATGGCGGCGCTAAACTTCACAGATTAGTCTCTCTGTAACAGTACTAAACTACTCGACGTATATATGACATATACTGAGGGATAACTGTGTGTAAAACGCGAGAAACTGGTGAACTATTTCTTCAAAATCAAGTGCGAGCGAATTCATATGAGTTGTCTCCCTCGTTCAGCGTTTACCGAACGTTTATTAATAAGTACGACAAAACAGCTTATACTTATTTTAATTTCTATGTTATAATGGATAAATTTTTGGCTAAATTCCTGCATTGTTGTTGTATTTAGTAAGGTTCATAAACTGATAACACAGATTAGTTCCCTAATCGCTTCAAATAATGAACCCAGTCGCAGTTAGTTTTGTTAAAATCCCCCTGATAAAACCACGATGTATCGTCATGAGTATATGAGAATCAAACTGCATACATCTAATTTTAATTGGATGTTGACTGTTGATAACAGTATAATATCTGTCAGAGAGAGGCGTTAAGGAAGGGTTTTGCCTGTTCGTCAATCCTCATTTCTTTTCAGAAATAAATTTATAGTTTAAGCCATGCGCATCTGTAAATGCGCTTTATCTACTACGGATGACGTCACGTCCGATAGAACCACCCCAGTCATAGTCTACACCACAAACGCTTCAAGAGGACACACTGCATGGGATATTTAGAACCTGGAGGCATATATATCGCCCAAACAGGTCCTTGCGCATCCGTAAATTCCCTATCTCTGTACTTCCTCCATGGCTGATGACTTCACTACAGGTAAAAAAAAAAAAAGCAAAAAAAAAAACACAAAAAAAAAACACAAAAAACAAAAAAAACAACAACAACAACCCAGTCGTAGTCTGGACCACGAGCGCTTCAAGACCATGCACGGTCCATTGAGATCCAGAATGCATATGGCCCATCTATCATCCAATCAAAGGTCATGCAGTCCAAATTGACAACCCACATGCCCCTCCTAACCACGAATCATAACAGATTTACGCTTTACATACTAATAGGAGTGATAAACTATTTCTTTTGGATAAAACACGCTTCACCGTTTTAACTGTATCTACACAGCTACAAAACGATGGTCCATCATCTCTTTTGGTGATTTCATCTTAAAAGTTTTAATCAGTGCAATTTGTTGGGAATCAAGCCACAGTGGAATCGAAAGCCGTATTATTGGATGTTTCGCTCAATCGACTCGGTTATGAAATTCCAAATCCGTCAATAGCCTCACATCTAAGTCTGTTTAAAAGGATGTCTATATTGTGCAGATCCTGTCCATAATATTGTTAACAAGAAAGACGAAATGGAAAGGTGTTCGGTATAGAATGAATTCAAGTCCGTGAATTGAACTGTTGCATTTCATATTCTGTCACAGAAAGATGATATGCTTGTTTTAGTAAAACCTGTACGGTACGTAGATATGAAATTATTTATCCTGTTCATGTGTGAAAGCATATCAGATTGTATGAATAAGGAAATAACCTCTGTGACTTCTTATTTCCAACATTGTTTATTGAAAGTGTTCATCTCACAATTATTTTCTCAACTGTTTTTACCGTAGATTTGTTTGTCATATTCTTTTATGTTTTGCTAACACCTTCGTTTATTTTCATATTTCAATTATATTTATGCAACTACTCTTATCGTTCTTATACGTTTACCTATAGTTTTTGTCGAGTTTTATTCCATAAACCATTATGATTTACATTGTAATTTCACGCTTTGACTCCTGTAAGCGGTTTACCTCACGTCAGCTTTTATCCTCTCCAATGATGAACAGCGGTGTAGTTATTAACCGGCCTGTTGGTATTCATAACTGTGTTTCGCACATTTTTTCTTCTGGTTGGGAAAATCTGAGGTATTTGTTGAAGATAAAATGCCGGTGTTAAAGGAATGAATGCCCAGTAAACAATGCCATTGAATCATGTGTTTATTTTTAAAATAATATGTCTTACCTGATTTGCAAATCAGGAAAAATTCATATCTGGGTTATCAGAAAATTCTTTACTTTTAAACCAGCACTAGCTGTTATTCATCAGCAGTTGTCTATTAACCTCTGGTTGTCATAGGGGTCGGCCGGTCTATTAACCTCTGGTTATTATGGAGGTCGGCCGGTGAAGAATAAAGGCATAGCTTTACGTTCTTTCTAACCAATCCACAGTGCCCATACTGACAGAATGTTCTGCTATGCATTGCAACACCATCTTCATACACAAGCCGACTTCTCAGTTACTTCGAATTGTGAGTTTATGAAGATGTACAATGCCGAAATGCAACTGGAACAGTTCAACGTTGCCCCAGAATGCAAATTTATTAACCGTACTCCAAAAACTCAAGTCTGTAGGACAGGAGTGACTGGTAGAACTGAATGGATCATTAAAAAGTTGCATTTTCGTAGAAATTTTAAGAATTTGCATGCGAAATTAGAGAAGATCAGCGTGTTACAAGAAGTCTAGGAGGTCATGTAAAACAGAATCACCTATGAGTAGCGAGAATAGAGCTTATATCTAACATTGAGTTAACAATTTAAATTGTATCAGATTGCTCATTCTCTACTTCACGCAACCTCCAGCATGTCTGGATAGTAGTAGTAAAAGTGCAAATTGGTTCTTATTTATGCAAATGAGATGACGTCATCGATGACGTCACGTTGTCATGGCGACGAGACCTTTCCCACCTCCACCACAGAAGAGTTCCAATCTAGGGGAGATAACTCTGGGTCACTATAGTTCCGGCAAAGGGCCCCTGGGCATGTATTCATCCGCGGTGATGCGGTTTTGGCGGTGATTCGGTCTCGGGGAAAAAGCTTCCGCGGAGAAAAAGTAGTCCCTAGATAAAATGGTCCGATGGGGTCGAGTGAGGTATCAAAGTGAAGCTTAGGTGAAGGGGCATCTAATGGGCTGGGTGTGGGGTTGACATAGCGGCCTTCTGCGCATGCGCGGTGGCCGAAGGGTATGGAAATAGCCGTGTTGGAGCTAGCGAAGCCCCTAGTGCACCGATGGGGTCGAGTGAGGTATCAAAGTGAAGCTTAGGTGAGGGGGCATCTAATGGGCTGGGTGTGGGATTGAAATATCGGCATGGCGGTGTTTTTAGACGGCGCAAGGGAGCAAACGAGGCGGTGGGGACGTCACGGGGAGAAAAAACCCTCACATTACCCTAAAAAAAAACCTCTAAGCCATATAATAGTAATAAACATAATCTATAGGTGTTGTACCATGTTAATAGGATCAGTCTAGCATCTGTACCACCCTAGGGTCGAGTGTTTATTGTCCCGTGTATCTCCGCAAGAAAACAACAAAGAAAATGGCGGCTCCAGGATGGTGCGGGGACGCCCTTTCCCCATCACGGCGTCGACCGTAGCGCCATCTGCACACATTGACGCAAGGGAGACAACTCGTGTGGGCCAAGGATATGGAAATAGCCGTGTTGGAGCTAGGGGAGTGACTACTGGTCCAGTGGGGTCGAGTGAGGTATCAATGTGAAGCCTATGTGAGGGGGCATGTAATGGGCTGGGTGTGGGGTTGAACTAGCGTCATTCTGCGCATGCGCGGTGGCCGAAGGGTATGAAAATAGCCGTTTTGGAGCTAGCGAAGCCAATAATGGTCCAATGGGGTCGAGTGAGGTATCAAAGTGAAGCTTATGTGAAGGGGCATCTGACTGGACTAGCGGCTTGGGCGTTGTCACCAATCTGCGCATGCGCGGTGGCCGAAGGGTATGGAAATAGCCGTGTTGGGAGCTAGCGAAGCCAATAATGGTGCAATGGGATCGAGTGAGGTATCAAAGTGAAGCTTAGGTGAAGGGGCATCTGACTGGACTAGCGGCTTGGGCGTTGTCACCATTCTGCGCATGCGCGGTGGCCCAAGGGTATGGAAATAGCCGTGTTGGGAGCTAGGGGAGTTACTACTGGTCCAGTGGGGTCGAGTGAGGTATCAAAGTGAAGCTTAGGTGAAGGGGCATCTGACTGGACTAGCGGATTTGAAATAGCGTCATTCTGCGCATGCGCGGTGGCCCAAGGGTATGGAAATAGCCGTGTTGGGAGCTAGCGAAGCCAATAATGGTGCAATGGGGTCGTATGAGGTATCAAAGTGAAGCCTAGGTGAAGGGGCATCTGACTGGACTAGTGGGTGTGAACTAGCGTCATTCTGCGCATGCGCATAGACGTTTTGGAGCTAGCGAAGACAATAATGGTCCGATGGGGTCGAGTGAGGTATCAAAGTGAAGCTTAGATGAAGGGGCATCTAATGGGTTGGGTGTGCGGTAGCCATTCTGCGCATGCGCAGATGCAATGCGGAGCTCTCGTCCAATCAGAAGCGAGTATTTCAAATCCGCCACGGAGCTCTCGTCCAATCAGAAGCGAGTATTTTGACCCGGTGCATTATGGGACATATCCAAGATGGCGGCACGTATGTTCAAGATGGCGGCACATCCGGTGTCGAAAACTGGCCATTTTTGTCGGGATGGGGTCACCTAGTGTCGAAAACTGGACCCTGTATGGGTCCCGCTAGCGCCTTGACGCCATGATATAGACCGGAGAGAGAAAACAACAACAACAAGGATGACACATGAGGGAACAACAACAACAACAAGTTTTTTTTCATATAGTTTATTTTCCCCTTCCATCATAACATACCCACGCTGGGGGAGCCGCGTTGGGTATGTTTACAATTCAAGAAAGACTCTTGGCCAATCAGAGATCGCCATTTGCATCTGTCCTATTCGTTCCTGTCCGTTAGATGTATTCTTGTCCAATCAGAAGTCGCCATTTCAGAGAGTTCCTTCTTCGGTCATGTTCATTCTGAACCGTTTATTCTAATCATCGTCGGACAGGCCTGGATATTCTTCGGGCAGCATATCCTGAAACAGTTGTTTGCGCATTCTGATCGCATTTTCCAGGGCCTCTGTGGATGGTAGTCCCATATCCTCTTCCAAGTGACGCTTGGTCTTCATGATGGACCTGTGCGTGGGGTCCCCTTTCATTTCAAGCGGTAGTAAGGTATACTGTTCATAGATCGCCATGGCTGTTTTCCTGATGCGGGAGCGCATTTGGGTGTACGTCTGTTGTAAATTATCCTCTCCGGCGTCCTCAATCGCTTCAGCGTGAGTATTGATAGCTGCTGTCACAATACGATCCCAGAAGGTAGGTTCTGCCTCACTTTCCTGGGATGTAGGCTGACTCTCTGAGGTCAAGCTCTCCATATCAGTAGATATACTGTCAGCAATCTTGGATTCGGTATCAGTCGATGCACTCTCATCAATCTCTGTATCAGTATCTGCCTCAACGGGCTCCTCGGCGTCTTCAATCCCATGTATATTTTTCTGGTGTCGCATCCTATCGTAATGTCTGGTGAACGTGCGTTCACACTCAGAACAAGTATAAGCCATGTTGACGGTTGAACGTCGACTGTGCGTGTTTTGGGAATACGCTCGCTTTTATAGACAGTAACGGTCATCGACGCTTAGCTCAACGCTTCAACGCCCTGGTGAATTAGCTCAGAAGCTCTGATTTCATGGAATTGACATCAATTCATCGAAATACAGTGACGCCCGTCAACGCCCGTCGTTACGCCTTAACGCTCGTCTCAACGCTTTAACACACTTTCTTAACGCTTTAACGACGTTTAATTATGCGTTCGAACAAATGTTTCTTTTGTGCTATTGCTCTGACATACGCCGCTTTCCAGTTCATGCCCGAGGTTTTCAACATCGACGCTGTTCTTTTAATTTCCATATGGACTGGATCCTTATCCAACAATTTCATATGGGTCAGTAAGTCAACATACTGCTGACGTAAAGCCCGTCGTAGTCTGGGTGCCAATCTGTTATGGGCTAAAATTGCAGCTTCCTCTTTCGAATATCCTTTGCGTTGAAACTTGTTTCCTGTGGCCTCCAAAATGTCGCCCATCTCGGCGTCCATACTTTCTTTGAACAAATCCTTCCATAGCCTCGAGTTCACATTATGTTCTTCAACCTCGGGTTGGGCCTTCACGGTTGGATGATATTCCGGGACTGGTGATATGAAGAAGGCCCGCTGTACGGGGGTGGGTTGCTGCTTCACCAAATGTGGACTCGGTGGATAGTGTAGGGGCTGTGGTGATTCCTCGCCGGGTAGCAGGTGGGTCGTCAGCCGGCGATCTTCGGGGGTATGGGCTTTTAAATCTACGAACAGGTAGCCGTACGGACGACTTGTCGCTTCTTGAAACACCTGCATGAAATGGTCGATGTTCTGAGGATAAATTCGACTACCAAACACACGAATTTGTGCTCTGTCAATGGGGTTGGAGAACAACACAAAGTATTGGCAGTTCAAGGCAATATCTCTGGACGCCTTCCCTTGAGGAAAGAGATTCTGGGTCAAATAGATGACGGACAGATTGCGATGATGGGACCCTTTGGTGAATAGGTCGGCGATTTTCGAATTGTCCTTGGCCGCACTCATCAGATCATCTAGCACTACCACGTTGGTCTGCTCGGGGTCAAAGTAATACGGTTCGTCTATGTCATGAGGAATCCCTGGGACGAAACTCACATTCTGTAATCGCGTAGTTTCGTAGGCGGGCTGCCATTGGCTATAACACCAAACAACACGTGTCGGAGCTGGGGTTGCCACACATTCCTCTAAGAACTTCATTACCCAGGACGTCTTTCCACATGCCGTAGGGCCGCTCACCGTCATCGTGTAGGGATGCTCTACTGCACTTGCTGGACCTATAGCGGGACTCGGTGGTGTCTCTTGGTTGTGTTTGCCTTGAATGTGCCTGATCATACTATCGCGACGAGAGAAGGTTCTCTGACAAAACGTACACGTACACGACATGTTGATCTGTCGACCAATACATAAGGACTGATGAGGGACACATGTTCATTCTTATATGTACAGACACCACCACCACCATCACCACCACCGCCACCACCGGGCGTTGACGGGCGTCAACGCCCGGTGGTGGTGGTGGTGGGAACTTCCGTGTGGCAGAGCTCTTGGATCGGAGCTCTTGGGGCTCAAAGCCTGTGGAGCTCAGATCTCGTAAGTGACATTTGCATACGACCTCTGTGAGGTCACTTCCGCTTCCGTTCACGTGACCGGAACTGACCTTTGACCCGGCGCGCAAAGGTTTCCACCGCTATAGGTCCAGCAAGTGCAGTAGAGCATCCCTACACGATGACGGTGAGCGGCCCTACGGCATGTGGAAAGACGTCCTGGGTAATGAAGTTCTTAGAGGAAGGTGTGGCAACCCCAGCTCCGACACGTGTTGTTTGGTGTTATAGCCAATGGCAGCCCGCCTACGAAACTACAAGGTTACAGAATGTGAGCTTTGTCCCAGGGATTCCCCACGACATAAACGAACCGTATTACTTTGACCCCGAGCAGACCAACGTGGTAGTGCTAGATGATCTGATGAGTGCGGCCAAGGACAATTCACACGTCGCCGACTGGTTTACTAAAGGATCCCATCATCGGAATCTGTCCGTCATCTATTTGACCAAGAATCTCTTTCCTCAAGGGAAGGCGTCCAGAGATATTGCCTTGAACTGCCAATACTTTGTGTTGTTCTCCAACCCCATTGACAGAGCACAAATTCGTGTGTTTGGTAGTCGTCAGTTTATCCTCAGAACATCGACCATTCATGCAGGCGTTTCAAGCGACAAGTCGTCCGTACGGCTACCTGTTCGTGAATTTAAAAGCCCATACCCCCGAAGATCGCCGGCTGACGACCCACCTGCTACCCGGCGAGGAATCACCACAGCCCCTACACCATCCACCGAGTCCACATTTGGTGAAGCAGCAACCCACCCCCGTACAGCGGGCCTTCTTCATATCACCAGTCCCGGAATATCATCCAACCGTGAAGGCCCAACCCGAGGTTGAAGAACATAATGTGAATTCGAGGCTATGGAAGGATTTGTTCAAAGAAAGTATGGACGCCGAGATGGGCGAGATTTTGGAGGCCACAGGAAACAAGTTTCAACGCAAAGGATATTCGAAAGAGGAAGCTGCAATTTTAGCCCATAACAGATTGGCACCCAGACTACGACGGGCTTTACGTCAGCAGTATGTCGACTTACTGACCCATATGAAATTGTTGGATAAGGATCCAGTCCATATGGAAATTAAAAGAACAGCGTCGATGTTGAAAACCTCGGGCATGAACTGGAAAGCGGCGTATGTCAGAGCAATAGCACAAAGGAAACATTTGTTCGAACGCATCATTAAACGTCGTTAAAGCGTTAAGAAAGTGTGTTAAAGCGTTGAGACGAGCGTTAAGGCGTAACGACGGGCGTTGACGGGCGTCACTGCATTTCGATGAATTGATGTCAATTCCATGAAATCAGAGCTTCTGACCTAATTCACCAGGGCGTTGAAGCGTTGAGCTAAGCGTCGATGACCGTTACTGTCTATAAAAGCGAGCGTATTCCCAAAACACGCACAGTCGACGTTCAACCGTCAACATGGCTTATACTTGTTCTGAGTGTGAACGCACGTTCACCAGACATTATGATATGATGCGACACCAGAAAAATATACATGGGATTGAAGACGCCGAGGAGCCCGTTGAGGCAGATACTGATACAGAGATTGATGAGAGTGCATCGACTGATACCGAATCCAAGATTGCTGACAGTATATCTACTGATATGGAGAGCTTGACCTCAGAGAGTCAGCCTACATCCCAGGAAAGTGAGGCAGAACCCACCTTCTGGGATCGTATTGTGACAGCAGCTATCAATACTCACGCTGAAGCGATCGAGGACGCCGGAGAGGATAATTTACAACAGACGTACACCCAAATGCGCTCCCGCATCAGGAAAACAGCCATGGCAATCTATGAACAGTATACCTTACTACCGCTTGAAATGAAAGGGGACCCCACGCACAGGTCCATCATGAAGACCAAGCGTCACTTGGAAGAGGATATGGGACTACCATCCACAGAGGCCCTGGAAAATGCAATCAGAATGCGCAAACAACTGTTTCAGGCCATGCTGCCCGAAGAATATCCAGGCCTGTCCGACGATGATTAGAATAAACGGTTCAGAATGAACATGACCGAAGAAGGAACTCTCTGAAATGGCGACTTCTGATTTTACAAGAATACATCTAACGGACAGGAACGAATAGGACAGATGCAAATGGCGGTCTCTGATTGGCCAAGAGTCTTTCTTGAATTGTAAACATACCCAACGCGGCTCCCCCAGCGTGGGTATGTTATGATGGAAGGGGAAAATAAACTATATGAAAAAAACGTTGTTGTTGTTGTTGTTCCCTCATGTGTCATCCTTGTTGTTGTTGTTTTCTCTCTCCGGTCTATATCATGGCGTCAAGGCGCTAGCGGGACCCATACAGGATCCAGTTTTCGACACTAGGTGACCACATCCCGACGAAATGGCCAGTTTTCGACACCGGATGTGCCGCCATCTTGAACATACGTGCCGCCATCTTGGATATGGCCCATAATGCACCGGGTCAAAATACTCGCTTCTGATTGGCTGAGAGCTCTGTGACGGATTTGAAATACTCGCTTCTGATTGGACGAGAGCTCCGCATTGCGTCTGCGCATGCGCAAAATGATATTCCTACTGCACACCCAACCCATCAGATGACCCTTCACGAATGCTTCACATGGATACCTCATACAACTCCATCGGTCCATTAGGGGCTCCCCTAGCTCCAACACGTCTATTTCTATACTACGGCCAGACTGCGCATGCGCAGAATGCCGCTAGTTCAAATCCACTAGTCCAGTCAGATGCCCCTTCACTTTGATACCTCACTCGACCCCATTGGACCATTCGTGGCTCCCCTAGCTCCAACACGTCTAGCGGGACCCATACAGGGTCCAGTTTTCGACACTAGGTGACCCCATCCCGACAAAAATGGTCAGTTTTCGACACCGGATGTGCCGCCATCTTGAACATACGTGCCGCCATCTTGGATATGTCCCACAATGCACCGGGTCAAAATACTCGCTTCTGATTGGCTGAGAGCTCTGTGACGGATTTGAAATACTCGCTTCTGATTGGACGAGAGCTCCGCATTGCGTCTGCGCATGCGCAGAATGATATTCCTACTGCACACCCAACCCATGAGATGACCCTTCACGAATGCTTCACATGGATACCTCATACAACTCCATCGGTCCATTAGGGGCTCCCCTAGCTCCAACACGTCTATTTCTATACTACGGCCAGACTGCGCATGCGCAGAATGCCGCTAGTTCAAACCCACTAGTCCAGTCAGATGCCCCTTCACTTTGATACCTCACTCGACCCCATTGGACCATTCGTGGCTCCCCTAGCTCCAACACGTCTAGCGGGACCCATACAGGGTCCAGTTTTCGACACTAGGTGACCCATCCCGACAAAAATGGCCAGTTTTTGACACCGGATGTGCCGCCATCTTGAACATACGTGCCGCCATCTTGGATATGTCCCATAATGCACCGGGTCAAAATACTCGCTTCTGATTGGACGAGAGCTCCGTGGCGGATTTGAAATACTCGCTTCTGATTGAACGAGAGCTCCGCATTGCATCTGCGCATGCGCAGAATGGCTACCGCACACCCAACCCATTAGATGCCCCTTCATCTAAGCTTCACTTTGATACCTCACTCGACCCCATTGGACCATTATTGTCTTCGCTAGCTCCAAAACGTCTATCCGCATGCGCAGAATGACGCTAGTTCACACCCACTAGTCCAGTCAGATGCCCCTTCACCTAGGCTTCACTTTGATACCTCATACGACCCCATTGCACCATTATTGGCTTCGCTAGCTCCCAACACGGCTATTTCCATACCCTTGGGCCACCGCGCATGCGCAGAATGACGCTATTTCAAATCCGCTAGTCCAGTCAGATGCCCCTTCACCTAAGCTTCACTTTGATACCTCACTCGACCCCACTGGACCAGTAGTAACTCCTCTAGCTCCCAACACGGCTATTTCCATACCCTTGGGCCACCGCGCATGCGCAGAATGGTGACAACGCCCAAGCCGCTAGTCCAGTCAGATGCCCCTTCACCTAAGCTTCACTTTGATACCTCACTCGATCCCATTGCACCATTATTAGCTTCGCTAGCTCCCAACACGGCTATTTCCATACCCTTCGGCCACCGCGCATGCGCAGATGGGTGACAACGCCCAAGCCGCTAGTCCAGTCAGATGCCCCTTCACATAAGCTTCACTTTGATACCTCACTCGACCCCATTGGACCATTATTGGCTTCGCTAGCTCCAAAACGGCTATTTTCATACCCTTCGACCACCGCGCATGCGCAGAATGACGCTAGTTCAACCCCACACCCAGCCCATTACATGCCCCCTCACATAGGCTTCACATTGATACCTCACTCGACCCCACTGGACCAGTAGTCACTCCCCTAGCTCCAACACGGCTATTTTCATATCCTTGGGCCACACGAGTTGTCTCCCTTGCGTCAATGTGTGCAGATGGCGCTACGGTCGACGCCGTGATGGGGAAAGGGCGTCCCCGCACCATCCTGGAACCGCCATTTTGTTTGTTGTTTTCTTGCGGAGATACACGGGACAATAAACACTCGACCCTAGGGTGGTACAGATGCTAGACTGATCCTATTAACATGGTACAACACCTATAGATTATGTTTATTATTATTATATGGCTTAGAGGTTTTTTTGAGGGTAATGTGAGGGTTTTTTCTTCCCGTGACGTCCCCACCGCCTCGTTTGCTCCCTTGCGCCGTATAAAAACAGCCGATATTTCAACCCCACACCCAACCCATTAGATGCCCCTTCACATAAGCTTTACATTGATACCTCACTCGACCCCATTGGACCATTAGTGGCTCCTCTAGCTCCAAAACGGCTATTTCCATACCCTTCGGCCACCGCGCATGCGCAGAAGGCCGCTATGTCAACCCCACACCCAGCCCATTAGATGCCCCTTCACCTAAGCTTCATTTTGATACCTCACTCGACCCCATCGGACCATTTTATCTAGGGACTCCGCGGAAGCTTTTTCCCGAGACCGAATCACCGCCAAAATTGCTGCCAGACCGCATCACCGCGGATGAATACATGGAAGTATTTTTGACCTGGAAAAATTGGAACTCTCCTGTGCTGGAGGTAGCTTTTTGGTCAATTTGAAATACTCGCTTCTGATTGGACGAGAGCTCTGTGACGGATTTGAAATACTCGCTTCTGATTGGTCGAGAGCTCCACACTTGCTCCACAAATTTGCATAAAAGAGCGGGAATTTGCTGTTTACCTACTACTGACGTAGTACTTTCCATAAATGGGACGAACCAAACCCGTTAGGTGCATCTTGTACTGTCTGTCTCACATTACGATGCTATGGGATTTTCAGCAATATATCGGAACCAGTTCTTCCCAGAGAAGCGAAATTCCCCACAGTATCTATATGTAATTTGTGCATTTATATTCTAAAATTTGAAGGAAATCTCCAATACCTCGCATGTTATTTTCAAAGTAAACTGACGTTGGGCTTGCAATGTTGTAACATTGCGACTAGGCTCTATGAAAATAACATGCGAGGTATTGGAGATTTCCTTTGATTCTGAAAAGTTTTTCTTCAAATTTTATAATAAAAATGCACAAATTACATATAGATACTGTGGGGATTTTCACTTCTCTGAGAAGAACTGGCTCCGATGTATTGCTGAAAATCCCATTGCATCGTAATGTGAGACAGACAGTAGTAAAATTCTTGCACTGTCTGGCTGATGTCCGAGCTTGATAAGGGATAGGATTTGACATTGTTATCTTTTAATAATCTTTTTCACATATTGATATTCCGACATCAGAGAATACATATAGGCCTGCCAAAAATCGGGACAAAACCGATCGGAATATTTAATATGCTGGTGGTGAAAAAGGGTGCCAAATTAACCAGAAATTCAGGCAACTCTATGAAAAACAGAAACATCTCATGAATGATTCGAGGTAGGGCTGGAGAAGGCTTTAAAGCTTTCGGTTTTCTGAGACATCGAGATTATCAATGAAATAAGGCGTCCGCTGAATACATATAGATCATGCTAAGAAGGAGGGAGGGAATTTGGCTTAATGTCACACTCAAGTGTGTTTCACTCATATGGTGACAGTCAGTTTGGTTGGTGGAGGAAGCCGGAGTACCCGGAGAGAACCACCGCCCTTCGACAAGTAACTGACAAACTTTCGCACATGGACCAGCTAAGGAATTGCAGTGTGGACATGTGGCTAATTCCTCTAAACCCGAGGTTAGGCGCCGTATGAACGTCGTGTGCTTTACATCTTCATGGTGTTCAAATGACTAGCCAAAAATGTAAGCGAGAACGAGATACATTTTGCTCTAGAAAACGAACGGAAACTTCATTTGAATAAAGTATCCTAGCCCCTGATAAAGATTTTAATTGAATTTTAATTGTTTTGCTGTCAATCATTGAAAACTGTTGCTCGCTTCTCTTTTGCAAGAAACTTTTTTGCGAACTTTTTTTTATTGACATTTAATGTATATTTTGAAATTGATTCTAACTATCCTACAATAAAGGTATCTCGATTATTGACGCGAAAAGAATTTTGTGGACGATGGCTGAATCTTGCATGTTGAATCTGACGCCTACACATTTAGTAAAGGGGTCCCAGGTAGATACGCGCCTGTTAGGTATGTTTCATTTCGCATCGATCTCTTATGTAAAACATTTGAGTGACCACATACAATTAATATGTTCCACGTCAGATTTCTTTTAAGCAGCACAATGTTCTTCTATATATGATTTTACTTGATGTTGGGCTTGTGTTAACAGCCTGCACCGGACCGTGGTCTTGCAACTTCGGCTGCATGTAACAGTTAGGAATCTGTTTCATGTATCTACAAGTCAGGTGTTTAGTGAGAGTGTTTGGTATATCGGAGTGAGTTGTTGGAATAGAAGTACCTCGTTCTATGACAAAATCTTTGTGCCT
Source organism: Hanleya hanleyi (assembly GCA_036873755.1). Classification (NCBI taxonomy): domain Eukaryota; kingdom Metazoa; phylum Mollusca; class Polyplacophora; order Lepidopleurida; family Hanleyidae; genus Hanleya; species Hanleya hanleyi. The sequence continues at coordinate 37,643 of JAVTVY010008059.1, forward strand.
GACATTATGGAGTATGACTATGGATTATATCAACTTATAACTCAGGCTACCAGGATAAAGGAGAACACTAACAGATCACGTATTTGTGTCGAACCCAGAAAGAATCACTCAAAACTTGATTCCTAGTTATTCGGTCAGTGACCATTTCGCTATAAGTGTCACCCGCAAACTAAAAATGAAACCGAAAATAAATGGGACCATTAAGTACCGGTATAGATGCATAGAATTTTTAGTAATGACATAATTGCATAATTGTATTCGACAAATATATGTAGGTTTATTGTTTCAGTTGAAAATTTAAGCCGTACGACATCGGATATTACAGGTTAGTTTTCCTGGGTATTCTTGCATTTACCAGGTTTGCCTATGTTAAGGCGTTTACTCCATCGAACGTCAGTAGTATACAAAGATGATTTAAAGTCAGTGGCTCGTCACTGCGCAATGCACGAGAAAAAAATGGGGCGGTCATGGGGCGGTGTGCACAGGAGTGTTGTGTACAGGTATGACGTCACTTCCGGTCTGGATGAATCGAGCGTGATCTTGGGGGCATGCATTCCTCCGTGGTGATGCGGTGATGCGGTCTGCCTCCGCTGATTGAAAGTAGTCCAAAATATGTGGGTTTTCGTGAGAATGTTCGGCAATCTGTAGGGACCGCTAGTGGACCGATTGTGTCGAGTGAGTTATCAATATGAAGCATACGTGAGGGAGTATCCAACGGGCTGGGTGTGACGTGGAACTGACGTCATTCTGCGCATGAGCAGTAGAGAAAGTGTATGGAAATAGACGTGTTGGGGTCTAGGTGGGCCACTAGTGGGCCGATTGGGTCGAGTGAGGTATCAATGTGAAGCATGCGTGAGGGAGCATCCACTTGGACTAGTGCATCGTTCGTTGTCAACATTCTACGCATGCGCAGACGGAATTGTGGGAAAAGGGTATGGAAATAGACGTTTTGGGGTCTAGGTGGGCCACTAGTGGGCCGATTGGGTCGAGTGAGGTATCAATGTGAAGCATACGTGAGGGAGCATCCAACTGGACTAGTGTATCGTTCGTTGTCAACATTCTACGCATGCGCAGAGAGGGAATTGTGGGAAAAGGGTATGGAAATAGACATTTTGGGGTCTAGGTGAGCCCCTAATGATCCTATGGTGTCGTATTATGTCTTATTTTGAAGCTCTCATGAGGGAGCATCCGCCTAGACTAGTGTCTCGTCCGTTTTCAACATTCTGCGTATGCACAGACAGGGAATTGTGGGAAAAAGGTATGGAAATAGACGTTTTGGGGTCTAGGTAGGCCACTAATGGTCCGATGGAGTCGAGTGAGGTGTCAATGTGAAGCATATGTGAGGGAGCATCCGCCTGGACTAGTGTGTCGCTCGTTTTCAACATTTTGCTGCGCAGGTTACGTGGTTTGGTGGGTCTGCGCAAGTGTGTGACGTCACTTCCGGTTTTCAGATTGACCTCCGACCTCCGAACACAGAAGAGTTCTAATTTTTCCTTAGACCTTAGATTTATGGAATGCATGTACTAGAACACCCGGGACCTCTTCAGCATCCGGGTACTTTTCAACATCCGGGTACTCTTCAACATCCGGGTATTCCCCGGCCCGGCCCGGCCCGGCCGCACGCCTGCGCGGGTTATCCGGCCGCACGCGCGCGCGCGGGTTATCCGGAAGTGTGCAAGGGCACTATATCACATCGGGGTATATATTTCTTCCAAGAATAGTGGATAGCGGTTGTCGTGAATAACAACAAGTTCAGCAATGTTTATACAGTTTATTATCCCCAATGTTACATCATACCCAGGCTGGGGGAGCCGCCCTGGGTATGTTTAGTATGTTCAAAGCAAAACAAATTGAAATATCAAACACCATGGTTTATTATTTAACGCACCGTCACATTAGGTACAATTGTTTACTGAGCTCAAGTCAACGATCAGCATGTAGACATAGAGAGTATATACGGCATGTTATGCTATTCATCGGTGCAAGGGTGACGCATTCAGCCGATGGGGGTGGTCGGTCAGCTTGGTAACGAAGAACGTAACATTGGTGACCCTCTCTACGACCCATTGTATGTTGGGGCGTTGACGATGTGCCCATCTCAAGGGATCCACGATATCCAGTTGCTCCAGCATCGTCTCTAGCGACGCCCGGTTAATGATGGTGAACGGCTGGTCAAACACATGGCTGTTATTACTGGCATAATAATACCGTAACTGGTCCGTCTCTTTGTGACGTAAGATATACCCAAAAGCGACATTCAATTTGAAGACCGTAGCTTGGTCATTGAAAATGGCTTCCACGTACTGCGTAGAAGGGTGAGGTCGGTCAGTGGGAAATTGTAGATATCTGGAATAGGGCGATCACGGTGAAAACAGTGCCGTATCATGGGCCATTGGCGCCGATAGATGTCACTCACTGGATGGGCGTCCTGTAACAGATCGCTAGGAACATCCACTGCATCTTCCAGAAAATGTTCGATGTCGTCAGGCGTATGACTGGCAACAGTAATGCTAGGGACTGGCTGGATATCTAGGCTCTTCTGAACTGTGGGTATAGGCGGGCTCTCTGTAATCGCATCACCAGTGGCATTCGTCTCCCCGGGCTCATCTTCACTGGGTCTGACCCTCCTGGGTGCCTCTTTAGTGTGAAGTTGACGCCCAAACCGTAGAGACGGGGAATGAATCAAACGCCGATGCCGTCTTAACTGACTGGGTCGTTTGAAGAGTTGACCACATTCATTACATTGTTCCATCGTCCCCTCGTGGAATGAGCGTTCGTGGCGCAGTAAATGATCCTCCCGATTAAATGACCGTGCGCAGGTTATACAAGTATACCGTGCGCCGTTGTGGACGGAGAACTCGTGCCGTCGCAAATCTTCTAGGCGATTAAACTGCTTCTGGCAAGTTGTGCAAGTGAATTTCTTGGTGCTGTTTCGTGCGATATAGGTCTTCTCCGCCATGACATCTACCCCATGTGTTTAGTGATTATGTTTTCCACCATGAGCAGATCACATATATCGGCCACATGCTGCATCTCGTCAACGATATGGATACGGTGCTGCAGAAGCTTAGCTCGGTGGGTTGGTTCCATGGCTGTTGGCTCCACTGGTAAGGCAAGTAGCTCCTCTCGTCAGATAGGCTCAGGCTGGTCAGGCAGGCTCAGGCTGGTCAGGTCAAGCAGGCCAATGAATGCAGCAATGCCCTAAGAATTCCCACATTTATACACCTACATAGAAGTACTCGAATGTAGGCGCGGACGTCAAGTGCCCGGATGAAAGACACGGACGTCAGCGAAGAAAAAAACACATACAGCTCACTACATGCAGTCGCCTCCTCAAGAACCTCATACATATATTCACTACATGCAGTCACCTCCTCAAGAACCTTATATATACCCGGATGCAGGCGCGGACGTGAAGTGCCTGGATGAAGACACGGACGTTAGCGAAATTCTGGGGGGAAAACCCCACAGACAGGTCAGTACATGCATTCCTATGTTTCCTACCCAGGTCAAGCCCGATTCACGCATAATAAAAGGATTGACCTGTAATCTTTGTTGTTGTTGCTCTCTTTTTTGGACTAACCAATCAGAATAGTACGTATCACGGACTACACCCGTAGAGCTACGTATAGGTGCGCATGTGTGACATGGTCTATAAAACACGTCCCTCTGGATCCCACACCACCATCCTACGGATGCAGAGCTATGACGGACACCCATCCCTATGCGAGTCGCATTTTACAGCATGCGACCGTGGATAATTCACTCACGGGTTACCGAGCAGTGGTTCGGTCCATGTTTGCAGATGGCGACGACGACGAGGGGCGACGCCAGATCCTGAAAGAGTTCACAGAAGCGGTCCTCGACAGAGTTCACACGATGGAGAGGTGTGCTATCACTCATCACTGACTATGACAGTCATCCTTGATGCCCGGATTATGGATCACGAGCGCTCACGTCGGAACTAGCGACAGCTCGTTGGCCTAGTAATGGTCTTGGCCCTATTGACCCTCACGCTGTGGCAATGACAGCGACAGAAAAGGAACGGTTCTTCAGAGCCTCCACAGATGCGCATATGTGCAACCGATATATACGAGGGTCAGTCACAGTGTGCGTCATTCACCGTTCGTCATTGGGTCAACCATGTCACCAGTCCTACGAGTCCTCCTTCCCCTTACACCCCGGGTGGGGTTACACGTCTATGAAGATAAAGTCACCATCGTTGAAGACCGTGGAGATGTTTGCTGGTCGCGCGCTGAGACCGTATCGAATACAGTTAGGCTACACCGTGACGACTGGACCCAATTTAAACGGGTGTTGAGTGGTAAGCTCCACGGAAACCTCATCCACATAGACAATGCCATCTACGTACACCGTGGACCCTTTTTCCCACGCCTTGGCCGTTACCAAGACCCTACGCGAGGCTTCACCCTAGACCCCGATCTGTGGACAGCCTTCGAGAAAGTGGTGCCTATCGTGGACCAGCTGTTTACACCGAACGAGCGGACAGCTGTTCAGTTGGAGTGGGCTCGTGCCCTGAGTGAAGCGGCGCGAGAACCCAATGAACAAATTACCAAACCTAGCAATGAAGCGGAGGCAGACGACGATGCCATTGATTATCCGGTTAGACTGTCAGCCCAATGACATGACCACCCTATCCTTTGATCTCACGTCATAATCTTTTTCTCCCTGTAAATACGAGAGAGTCAAATCTGGTACCATTCACGTACTGACACAACCGTGCCCGGCTCATATTCGTCTGTCCCGGGAGAGCTGGACCAAATTCAAACGGGTGTTGTCTGGTGAACTGGACGGCGACCTCATCCATTTGTGTCACGATGTGTACATTCGACGCGGCTCCTTCTTTGCTCAATTGGCTCGGCTAGATGGGGGTACAGTGCATTTTACCCTTCACCCTGTTCTATGGTCTGCATTGGAAGATGCCGTGGCAGATGTGGATCGAGTGCTTACGGAGGTAGAGCGTTCATTAGACGAGTTGGACTGGTCATTTACCATGGACAATGTGCTGTCAG